>JBBMFX010101855.1:0-23453 GCA_037832545.1 Rhabdalestes septentrionalis | reverse complement strand
ATAATAATAATAATAATAATAATAATAATAATAATAATAATAATAATAATTTTAAAAAGAGTGAACACACATTTGTGGTGAATGTGACAAGTTGTTTTTCAAAGAGTGTTGACAAGACCTTGAATAAATGTGGTAAATGAGTGTCTGGGTAAAAGTTTTAAAGGGATCACATAGTGTGTACTTGTTGGCAGTGTAAACCCATTATTGGTGAGGGAATGAATGCAGCCTTAGGAATGTCACGAATGCTCTGAGGGAAATCTCACGTTAGAGAACAAAAGCTTATTCAGCACAATCTGGAACGCTTAGGTAACGCTGGGAACAAGAAAGACTTCTAAGACTGAACAGAGGGGACAAGGATGGGGGTGTTTAATAGATCACATTTTCTGGCTGCCAACAGGGTGAATGAACAGATTTGAAGATAAATATAGGAGTAATCTTTCTTGAACTTCATGTATAAGAACTCATTTTCATTCTTTTCAGTATGCTAACAGGAACAATTTTATTTGAGTGGTAGATCATTATCAGTATATGCTCCAAATGTAAACTGGAAGTTGGGTATCTAATGTATTACTTGTAAACATATTAGCATCAGCATTTCTTTATTATTCAGTCAATAAAAAAAAACAACCACAGACTTGATTTGTAATGGAAAAGAATGCATCAAAAAAGTATTGTTCAAAAAGTATGACTGTATATAATATACTAGTATGATATTACAATAAAGTAAATACTAGAAGCATAAGTTCCATTCTTGTTCACTTCCTTAAAAAAAGGAAATTGAGAGCTTGTTTACAATAGGGATGCAACTGAATAGTTACATTAAACCTATTATTCTGTTTCTGTAGATTTGATAAGCAGTTTTTCTTTTTAAAATAAGCAGATTTGGCTTGGATTTTCAAAACTTTAGCAGCATTTCCCAGCAATATTTTATTCAAATGCTTTTTAAAAAGTATTTTAACACACAAAACAGTCATGCAAATGTAATTCAAACAAACGTATGTAGGTGAGTGTTCAAATAACAAAAAAAAAGCAAGCACGTGCAAAATTTCAAAATGATCAAAACAAGAAAAGACCTAAACACTTTATTTCACTTACACACGCACACACTCTTACTATTGCTGGACTGAAAGGTGACCACACATTGCATTAAATAAAAACACACACGGGTGACAGAGGGCTTTTGTGATTGGCTGATGGGGTTGGTCCCACCCCTCCGGCTGTGACAGGCATGTGATTCAGCCAATAGCAGAATTGTAAAACTCTATGAACTCAGGTAAGACTTTACCCATAGCACCCAGCCTGTAATGAGTCCTGCCAGCAACCTTCAGACATAAATGAGTGAGGAGGTGTTATGGGTTGGCCAGTCAGTCGACACGTACAGGACACTGTGCAGTACCTTCATCTACATCAATGACATTCACTCTCTGCTCCAGAGACCCACAGATTAATTTTAAACTCAGACAACACCAACCCATCATATTCTCATTCCAACAGCAACCATTCTACAGCAGACACTAACCTTTGCCCTTAAAACACCTTATCAATATCCACCAAACACCCATCATTCTCTACAACTATTCTATAAAAATACTATTCTGAAAAGAAAAAAAAAAACAAAAAACACACACTCCCATCCCATCCTGTCTCAACTCAACAAATAGTAGTGATGCTCCGATCAGGATTTTTGCTCCCGATACCAAGTACCGATTTTTTGTCTAGGTGATCAGTGATACCAATGCCGATTCTGATGCTTCAAGTTTATATAACTGATATGTGAGCTCTCTGATCACCATTAACTTTTTTCAGATAAAGTAATACTATAAATGTTGCCATTGTTATATTTTTATTATATTTTACAGTAACATATCTAATGAAATTATTGTTTTAACAGAGGACTAAACAATCACAAATAAGTAGTTATTATATAGTGAAAATTCTAATATGCCATTACAATGGGGTTCTTATCTGCCAAATTAGTTTTGTTGTATTAAATGCGCCTCCACTTGAGATTTATTTGGAACGTAAACGGCAAACAGCGAATTTTTGTTTTGTTTCTCGAAACGTCATCGTAATTCCACGCGGGCGATGACATGACTGTGGCGGCAAAACATTTAAGTCCTCACTCATCACGTACGTCCTCACTTGGGAAGGGTCTCGTTAAAGTTTTAACGGTATTACTACTTCTATCGATACCACTTATCGATTCGGTACTTTAACGGTATTCTTATCGGTACTTTTGTAGATTTTTTTTGCTTAAAATATTGAAACAAATTGAGAACAGAATAACAACACTTTAACCTTAAACCTAACCCTAGTCAAAAAAATTTGGACCACAAATTAAATGTAAAAATACTTTGGATTGTTTGGCTCTTTCTGCCATCGTCAGCGCGAGCTCTCTCGTGTTGTGCGTGTGTGTGCGCGCAAGCTCTCTCGTGTTGTGCGTGTGTGCGCGCGCGAGTTCTCTCGTGTTACATTAAACAAGTTCTCTCATAGTGTGTGCGCGCGTTCTCTTGTTTTGTGTGTGCGCTCAAGTTCTCTCATGTTGCGTGTGTGCGCAAGTTCTCGTGTTGTGTTTTTATTTCTCCAGTACCTACAGCAGAACCGTTAATGTCAGAGCTTACTGATACAACGGTCTTTTATAATTAGGCACTGGGAGTTTCGGTACCCATCCCTAGTCCTCACGCATTGACATCATTTGTGATCAGTTCCTAAGACCGGCTAAGTTTAACAAGTACTGATCGTGTCATAAAGTGTGATTATCGGCCGATACCGATCTTCAGCTGACCGATCGGAGCATCACTAACATTTATTTTTTTTGCTAACTAAGCAAAGATCTAAGCGTGTAAATTTCAAGACAGTGTAAATGCCTACAATTGTTCAATATTAAGATGGTTGAGTAAGGAACATCTTTTGAGTTGAGCAACATTTAGCCAACTATCATGCACCAATCACCAACAATCGCTTACAAGCATTTATAATAATCAAGGAACAAGCCAATTATTCTCTAAAAATATCATCAGTAACCACTAAATATTGGTTTGCTGTTGATCTGGGTTTAACTTCACAGCCCTGCTCCAAAAGAAATCTGATGAATTATGGCATGGCAGAATGCAGAATATAATCCCAGCACTCTGTGGTTAGGAAGCAGAGATCAAATGCATTGACAGGAGCAACAGTAGGGCATTCATTCTTTATCCATAAATATCTTTTTATGGATATCATGCCCCATCATGATGAAGTACACCCACTCAATCAAATCTACAGCCAAGTCTATAAGCATACTGCACATCATGTTTGATAGCTTTAATAGATTTAACATATTGCAAGTAAATGAAATTTGAGAAAGAAAATGTGAGGAAAACTACATTTGTAGTGTGTATGACTGGAGATCTTTACCCTTTTCTCCATCTCCAGCTGTGACCTATCAGCAAAGCGTTCCTGCCTCTGTAACACAAACAGCAAAACCACAAAATTAGAACATCCAGAACCTCTAGAAACCTTCTTCCAAGCCTACAGATGCTGCAGGGTCATCTCACATTTCTTTGTTTAAAAGAAAAAAGAAGAAACGTCTACATTTAAACAAAGTTAATATCAACATCTTGTCAACCTATACTGAAAACTGATTCAGAGGGCTTTGAAGTGGATTAAAACGAAGACTTAAAGAGGGCTCCAAAAATGGATGACATACACACAAACACATGTTTCCTTTCTTGTGATGCAAGCTAAATGTTCCAGTTAAAGCAAATGGGGGAAGATGGAAAAGAATTCTCATAAGACACATTTTTTGTTCAATATGTGCTAGAATGTAAAAAACATTTTTTAAACCAACTCAGATCTGTTTACACAGATTACATTGTGTATATTGCACATGCTAACCTAAACTTGATGTAGGAAACAAAAAAAAAACCCAAACAAACAAAAACAAAAAAACAACGAACAAGCTCAGGTTATGATGTTGTAAAACAGGGGTTAAAGGAAGTGATAAAAATGTGTGGGATAAAAAGTGTAATCTATTCTGTAGCACATGAAAAATTTTACATGAAAGTGTACGCACTAGTAAGTACAAATCAATTTATGTGAACACTGTTTTTAGCTCACAAGCGCATAACTTTTCTTAGCAAGCTCAGTTAGTGCCTTACCTGTGTGGCCTTCTCCAGCTGTAGCTTCAGACCTGCCAGCTCCAGATCTGTGTCACGTAACTGAGCCTTTAGCTTCTCATTTTCAGCTAGGACCTGTTCATAAAGCTACACACACACACACCAAACCATGCATACGAAACAAAAATTTAGATAATTCTGGCACTAAACAATCAAAGACGGGGCATGTACTGTTACAAAATATATTGAAAAGTTCTCTTCTAACTTCTTTACACAATACAACTTCACCAACTGATCCATCAAACCACTGATCAGGGTCTGATCATGTGTAAACAGTGACTGATCTCTATAGCGATTTTAAAAATACTAACCAACAATATATATTTGTCAATTACATATTATATTTACATTTTATAGTCAGTATGTTTTAGATAAACAGTGACTTGCTGACTGATATGACTGAGTTGGTCTTAACTGGAGTCTTAAATAAAGAAAAAACTGTTGCACTAGAGCTCCAGGGGAGTTTTACATTTATTATTATCCAATCAGTTCTTTTCATTATAAAAATATTTTTAAATCTCACCGTTGTTATTATGATTAAAGCAGAGTGTTGTGTTTTTTGATATTTTAACCCCACTGGTGCTTTATGTTTAAACATAAGACATTAATTTTGTTGTAATAATAATGCAATATAAAAACCGACAATCACTGCATTGCTGTGATATTGTGAAATAAACATATATATCTATTAGTAACTGGTGTCACACACAAAAAATTTTTTCTTATCATTTCCATTATAAATACAGAGGCTGAACCAGACAAAAGTGTTATTTCAGAACCTTCTTATAGTCAGTGGCATCGTCTCTGTCCAGTCGGGAGTACGGCCTGCGGCTATAGCCGCGGCTGTCCAGGTGCTCGTAGCGGTCAGTAGAGGATGTACTAGTGGACAGGGCATCATTTCTGCAGAGCAATACATTGAAAATAATTCAACTGGCCAACAGAAAACCACAGTGTTACAAACAAACAAAAATATGCATACCGGCTAATAAAAGTGTACGGTCTTAAAAATCTAATGGAAAATTTGAGAGAAATGAGAGATTGAGAATAAATGAATCAGCTACAGAACTCTCCAAGTAAGAAAAACAAATCAATGAATATCCCAAATAAAACTATACTAGTTGGACCTTTGAGGTGGTCAAAAGTTTATCGGTAGAAACATACCTTGACAGTCTGTCACTCTGTGGAAGAAAACAGAGATATTTGTGTTTGAACACAGGATATCAGTCATATATGAAACAAAACTCACTTTAAGTATACCTGATTTTTCCATCGTCTTTAACATTACAGGCTGAACCACAAACCACTCGATGATTTTGACGGACCAGGAGGGTGTTGCCACATACATGATAAGCCTGTTCTGCTCCTGCATAAATGCTTTAAATGGGGAACCAGCTGAATGGTTACACGTCCTAAAATCTTTCTAAAATTCTGACTTCTTCACTCACACTAGGCATCCACTAACAGCATCCTATACACACACACAACCAAAGTCATAAAGTCAGGGGACCTATAGGAAGATATATTTCAAGCTTTTTCAAAAGCAAATATAAAGTTCAACAGCTAAACAACAGTCCCATGCCCACTGCTCATGGCCAAATCTCCGATAGTACAAGAGAGACTTGCATAATATATGTGTGTGTGTGTGTGTGTGTGTGTGTGTGTGTGTGTGTGTGTGTGTGTGTGTGTGTGTGTGTGTGTGTGTGTACACATAATATATACCAACCACACAATAAAAAATTGTGTGTAAATCAAATGTGCTGAAGTAGAATATAAGAATAATGTAGTAATTAGCTTTCTGGCACCTAGCTAAAGAGAAACAGCTGAGAAAAAGTGTTACCACCACTGTCCTCTAAAAGGTGCAATAAAGGCGTTCAAGCACCAGTAAGAAGTTAACGCTTTAGTTTTTTGTAAAACCCCTCAGAAGTCAACACTTTCTTTTATTAACATGCCTTTGCTTTTATCTAACTGTTGAATATGCTCCCAATTTTCATCCTGTTTGTTTCAATCACACTGTGAAATATTCTGTAGAAAGTAATTATGGTCAGCTCAGATAATTGGGATCAGCTAAAATAACTGTAATCAAGTGATTATATAAAAACTGTGACAGGTCTAACTTTGAAGTGGAAATGAAAAAAAAAAAAACTGTAGAAAGAATTCACTTTTCTCACACTCTCTCGACCCTACTCAACCTTGTTTAAGTGTTCTTCTCTTTTAAATCACCCCTGGCAAGGCTCTGCGGAAATAGTGCCAGGCCTGCTAAAGCCAGTTCCTAAACCCCAGCCTTGTGCTGGTGACAGGGGGCAGGAAACCAAGCGTTTCACAATGATCTTAATACAAAGAAGCATGTTTTCATAGTTGGTTTCCAAATTCACCATACCAATAAGAAAGCTGTCCTGATTCTGCTATTTCTCTCAAGAAAAACTGAAGGAACATTCGATTTTCTCAATCGTGGAACAATGCTTGGGCCATCCAACTTTAAGTTTGAACAATTTAGTTATCTAATATCCTTTATAATAGATTAATACCAAAAAGGTGAGTGTTGACCGGTCTGCTGTTTATCAGCTGGAATGCATGACGTGTGTTATTTGCTTTGTGAATATTCCATCTGGTTTTAGCCGCTAGCGTTCTCTCCTTTTCTACATTTCTACACACCCTTAAAAGAACCTTTAACATGACACACAAAACACCTCTTGCTTAATGTATATCATAATCTTCAATTTATATAACTTCACGTCAGAAATCATACTACCTAGCACCAGCAACTACAGAATAATTCAAACACCCAAAGAATGGTGCAAAAGTTCCACTCTTCATACAGCTGTGCAGGGATAATGGCTCCCTTCCTATTTTTATTCAAGGCCCTCCCAGTTTTTGAAAGCACTGATAAAGCTCTGATACCTTACAGAAGCCTTGAGAATGAGTAAAGCTAACAATAGCAAACAAGTTGATTTTTCATTGCTTTGCCACTCTGAGTAACTGATTGACAGCAAAAGGGCATGATAATTAAAGAGGCATTTTAATTAAAAGTGTTAACATTGCTAACAAAAATGTAAAGCTAATAGCCACCGGCACCACCAGCATTTCTTGAGAACAATTAACAATTTAGAATTCTACTCTTTGAATTTGGTACAAGCTAATTACATTTTTTTGGGAAAGAGTTTGCAGTTTAGTTGATGATTAACTCACCTCCAACCTCTCCCTCTTTCTCTCTTTTACCTCCTCTGTCTGATCCTCATCACCCCTAACTCTTTCTTTTTTTCTCTCCTTTTCCCTACCTGTGTCCATGTCCCACTGTGTCAAGTCTGTTTCTCTCTCCTTCTAAGTATAAGGCAAGGCGCTCTTATCTTTCCCATGCTGACTCACTCTAACGCTCCTTATTAAGGCTCTGCTAGAGACTGGTTTTTCACTACTGTGCCAAGAACAGTCACATGTACCTGAAAATCTGGATTTAGGTAGAGATCTGGATCCAGGAGATGAGCTTTTCAGCCCAAGTGTGGCGTTGAAACTACAACAATCACTGTAAATCTCCAGTAGGTAACATGGCCTCCAGCTGGTTATTGCATTAACACTAATTTCACCAGGCTCAGAATCAGAGTCACATCTGTTGGTGTATTGAAGCATTAAGAATGCTCTTTAAGAAAAATAGGGGTGTGGTGTAGGCACATGTACACACATCTTTAAATATTGTTGTTGTTTTATACTGTTGTGCTTCAAAGACACCATCAACTGGCATCAAATTCCTTGTATGTTTTTGGTCTAATACTCGGCAAAGAAACACAATTCCGATTCTGATTCGGCAACATGCGCTGTATGACGGGTTCTGGAACTTGTGCGTCTTGTGTGAAACTGGGCAATGCGTCAATTGTCGCACACAGCTGTTCTAGGTATAGCCAGTTAGCCGCTGTTGTAGTGTTAAGAAAACAGCCACAATATGAAATAGGTTAAAATACATTATGTCACATAATACTTTATTAATACTAATAAAGTTTGTCAAGCCAAAGTAATTCCATGAACAGTACAATGCATTTAATAACCTGGTGCTACTGCTGCTGAGTAATTAAACATCACTATAATTAAAACAGGGTTTACTTTATCATTATTAAGTGCCCTGGGTGCTTCAAAAAGATTCTTACAAACGAGGCATTATTGGTCTTTCTTCTCTTGAACATAAATAGTTCTCTTGAACAGCTCAGTGTTTGTTTATTGAGCATTTTCCCAGGGTGTTGAATGCAGCTCGGACATTTTTTAATTAACTGAATCACTAAAACACCAAAGTACAAGCACAATAGCCGGAAGATGGAAAGGGCAGTGAGCGTAAAAATCCAGCACCATTAGTGTGAGTGCGTATGTGTGGGTAGCACACCAAATATGGACAAATCAAAAGAAACACCCTGCTGCTCCTTGACTAAACAAGGCGAAGGATGATGCACAGTAGGTGATTTAAATATGCTTTTTTTCAGAAGGGTGGAACTTCAACAAAATCCCATTAGACATGTCACACATTCCAGCTGATAAACAACAGGGCTGCTAATGTTTACAAACAGCTATTTCATAGCCTTAAAGTGATCGCTTGCCAAACAGTCTTATTTACTTAGGTGTTAACTCTCATTTCAACAGGAATGGATCAACCTAGACATGCTTGGCGTCTGAAATTTGCTTCTAGACTTGGAACTATATGGCTAATGCATATTTGATTCATCTTAAACCATGTCAAACTGAATTTGTGGGGGGAGGGGGGCATGACAATGTATTTGATTAATCAAAACAGGTACGAAATTTGAGTGTGTAGATACTGTCTGTGTTAAGAACATGCTTTAAAAGATTATTTTCCTATTAAAGGATTATATCTTCCTTTCCTATTTATTTCTTTCTGAAATCCTTCACGTTTTCATGGTTTAAAGTGCCAAGTGTTAGTAGACTTACAAACCAAATCGGTTCTTAATATTGGAGTAGTGATAATTATTAAAATTGTCCAGGTTTGACAAAGCCAATGACTAAATGATGATTCAATCCGCCCAGCAGGGCCTGATCTGGATCCAAGTGTGAACAGGTGTACGACGTGTGTGAGAGAGATGCCGTGGTGAGATTACCTGAGCTTCTCCTTTAGTGCTTCCTTCCTCGGAGTCCGAAAGCTGGTCTGGATCACTCTGTAAAAAATAAACACAGCATAGAGGTTCAAGAATTGTTCAATTTCCTTTGTGTTGGTGTTCTTAAACAATTTCCTTCGGCATAAATAAAGTTTTCTGATTCTGTATGTATATGTGTTCATAAGGGTTTGTGTGGATGTATATGTCACCTTATCCCTTTACACATTGTCTTTATGGAAAAGACAATGTGTAAACAGTGGTACTTCTTCCCCATTTTAACCAAAAAAAACCCAAACACACTCTTGTCTCCATGCTTTCCTTACTTTAGCCTTCAGACACTCTTAAACAAAAGGATATTCTTCTTTTTTTATTTCTGAATGAATTCAATATGCACAGAAAAACTTGATAACACAAAAAACTATTTCTAAAATTTGTAGAATGTACAATATGTGCCTGTGACAACCTGCAACCTCAACAAAAGACCCACCCGCCCAATAAAGGCAATGAATTTCACTGTATGTCAGTAATACAAAAAAAAATTAGCGTACACTAACTTTGAGTACAGTATGTGTACGTTTCTTACATCTTGGGTCCAGAAAGATACTCCAGTAGAGCGGCGTTTTTCTCTGGGCCGTCTGCGATCCCGTATGGAGCGTGGCTGACTTTTATCTTCCGCTTCCCTCTCTGCCTCTCGCCTATCCAGCTCTGCTGACACACACACAACCTCCTGATGAGTACCATACAGCCCATTCCAATCACGATAGGGTCAGGTTAAAGTATATAATACATATACCCAATACATACCTAACCTCAACAGAACACCTAGTTTATCAGGCTATAATATCAAAGTTGACCTTAATTACCATTTGCTCTGCTAATGAAATACACAATATATGACTGATTTAGAGTGACAGTCAAATCAGTTTCCCAAAGCTCTATGAAATAATGTCTTTCTTGACTTTATCCCTGAGGAGGGTGGTCTGCATACAACACACTGTATACCAGAGAGTAAATAATGAACATAAGTCAAAGCTTTGATGTCTAAAAACATGGGCACTTCTCTACAGACAAAGAGGACAAATATCAGTTCAGTTTTAGAATAATGTTACAACAGTTTAAACATTAAAACCATGTACGATAAAATAAGATTCAAATCACTTGTTGATTGCTATAGTCACTGGAAGTAAGGCATGCAACATCCCCTATAAACACAAATGTAGAAAATGCTTTTCTGCACCTTTCTCAGCATCTCGGGCTGAGCTGGAGCGGCTGTAGGTGGAGCTAAGGCCGCTCAGGCTGTTAGGCCTGTTCAGCGAGGAGGAGGTGTAGAGGGACGAAGAGCTGCTGGAGGACGAGGGCAGCGTGGAGGCTGTAGTAGTGGAGCTCAGAGAAGAAGTCCGGTAACGCTACAAATGCACAACACACACACAAACACAATTAATTCATGTAAAATCACTAATGGTTTTATGAGGTTGTTCTTTTTTTTACATTTTCAGGAAAAAATGCCACTGGGTCTGTTAAAAGAGCTGTTTGGCTTATACTTAAGAATTTCTGAGATGGTTTAAAAATGCAATGGCTTTTATTTTATGAAAGTGTTTCGGTAAGTCATATCTTTAAATCAGCTGGTACGTGCTCAGAGATACCCGTTTGGTCAAAGGAACTGGACCTGCTTACAAATGGCTTCTTTTGTAATACAATTAAGAAAAAACAAGCTCTCAAAAAGATAACTTTTTCATTCATGGCATGTTACTCTGATAGAGGTGATTGAAAGGATTACTTCGTTAAATGCTGGAGTCCCTCTACTAATATGGATGTATCAGTTAGGTTCAGATGCACGTATAGACGCCTTAAAGCAAAGAAGAATGCCTCCTCACCTCTTCAAATGTGCGAGAGCGAAACCTGTAGTCATCTTCCTTTGTTTCTGCTTCTTTTGTTTCAGCCTCTTTCGTCTCGGCCTCCTGCTTCTCCTTATCCTGCTTCTCTTTGTCCTGTTTCTCTTCCTCTCTGGACCTTGTGGGGCGACTGCGGCCGATTGTCTTCTCCGCTTCTTGGAGGTCAGTCAGGGTCACGCCCTGCAGAATCAAAGGTCAGGTATCAAATACAGATGCTGTGGTGCTGAATCTGCTTAATATCTCTTCTTTGAGAATTCCAGGAAAAAACTTGGGAGCTTGTACGTCCTGTACAAATCTAAAACTAGTATTGTTAACTTTAATAATAGCTTCTTTAAAAATAATAATTTTACAACCTATTTGTATTTTTCTATTCTTTTCACAGGAGATACTTTCTGCAGCTCAGCTGAGCTGAATTGAATGTATAGTTTAGGAAGTAAACATCACATTTGAAACTCCCATTTCAAAACTCTGAGGAAATATTTTACCAGAATTTCAACCCCTTAAATAAGCACAATAAAACAATTTGCACAAAAACATGCCACAGATATTTGTATGGCTTTAATTAGTCTTGTTTTAGAACTCAAATATATATTTGTAGCATATAAACAGCAAATGTATAACCTTCAGTTTACCACAGCACAATAACAGCCCTGCATCAGGTTCTTGGATGGAGTCAGATAACGTGGCACTAACCTTGTGACTACTAGCTGGAAATCTCGTCATAGTTATTCGCAATAAAGGTGTTACTAAACAATAACAATCCACTTTAAACATAAAACAGTTACTTAGCTAAATACGGAATGTAAGCAACTTAAAAAATATTTTATTGTAATAGAATTTTTGAGCTGATTTCTACAGGACTGATATTTACAACTGATCCAGGAGAAGCAGTAATTAAACAGAACTTGCCTGTGTAGATCTTCTGGACTGCCGGGCCTGTCGAGATCGAGCTTTCCTTTGAGACTCCGACTCCTCATCCCGCACAGGGGTGAGATACGATCTACACAGGCAGACACACAGGACCATAAAACAGAGCTACTCGACACCATGCAGCAGATTTTCAGTAACATTTGTAGCTACTTCATAACTTTAAAACAAATGAAATGCAAAAAGAATTTTAATCTCAAAACGGAATTAATCTAATTATGAAACTTTGTTTTATTCTTTGGGAAACAATTCCAAATTCAGATTATTCTTAAATGCACCAGACACAAAAAGGGAACTACGAATGTGGAACTATGTATGCTGTACTGGACTAAATCTCATTTATTTATAAACCATCACAAGTATATCAATCTTCCAGACTAATTTCATTAGAAACTACAATATAAAAAAAATTTATTCACCTGAACCACTTTTAAACACAAGGATTTTTAGACTAAAAACAGATTTATTATGTTTTGTTTAGTTAAAGAAGAATATATACTTAACATAAGTTAAAAATATAATCAGTTTTACAAATTATGCCATTTGTATGTGAAAGTTTATTCTTACTCAAAAGCCATAGTCTTTCAGTTTTTTTTCTGGCTCCAACCAAAGCAATCTTGCAGAAACTAAGCCTGCACTACTATAAAACTACATATATAAATAATTATTCATGTGTTCGTGTTGATATAAGGCTTGTGATTCATATGATATAAATTACAATATGTTATGACATAATAAGGACAGGATGGATCACTTGTGTATGTTTTGCATCCTGAAACAGAAATGAAAGTATATACAAAATTAGGGCCAGCCAAGTATATAAAAAGTCAGTGCTTACTAAAAATAAAAGCTTGTTTCTGGGGCCGATTAAAAAATGTTAAGTCACTGAGGGACAGGCTACGGTGTTCTGAGGACAGAGCTGATTCAGGCCTTATAAGGAGATGGGAGAAAGACACAGAGACTCCAGCAGGTGGCTGCTGTCAAAATACACACATTTCTCACTTTACAGAGCTGCTGGAGCTGCAGGCATATTCAGAGAATAGGAGAATGCAAAGGCTAAAACGCAGCTCATTCACAAATGCACAGACGTCGGCACCAGAATAAGAAAAGCAACATAATCTACATTTACATTGCAGATGCCTGTATGTATAGGACTATATCACAGCTTTCATATCTGTTAAAAAGTAACTAAAATGTATGTAAATGCAATGGTGCATTCAAATGCAAAAAAAGAAAATACGGTTTAAACTTGAGCAATCCTGTATGAGCATGTGAATGTGTGTGCATACATGAAAGGGTATGCATGTACCTGCGTCTCTCGCGGCCATCTGAGCCTAGTATAGTGCCAGTAGTGGAAGTGGTAGTAGTGGTGGCTGCAGTGTTGATAGTTGGGATAACAGTCGCTGACTCTTTCTCTTTCTCTGCACTGTCCTCTGACCAATACCTACACAAGTGCATTATAAGAACAGATTTGGTAAAAAGTGACAAATGATCTACAAAAAATACCGACGTTTAATTTACTACCACTGGGGCACAGGGGGCAGTGTATGCTGGGTAACAGTGAGTTTGCAACAAAACTATTCCTTGGTCCTTAGGAAAACACAGAAAATGCATGTGTGTGAGGCTTTGTATTTAGCACCAAATGTTCTCATAAAGATAGGTGTACAATCTGAATAAGTGGGGACATTTTGCTGGTCCGCACAATGAAACATGCAGGTTTAAACCACTTGGTAGCTAAGAATATGATTCAAATCTTTATTTGGGACCAAATGATATAGCTCAGTTATTGGAATATTGGTTATATATGATCCTCATTAAGCAATGTGTCATTGGCAGCATACTTTCAACTGTGTGCGCACACATCTGAAGAGCAAAATGAGATTGAGAGTGCAAGTGATTGTGCACATAAGTGATTGAAGAGAGTATGAGTGATTGTGCACATATACTGAGACAGATTTCTATATGTGGGTTGAGAATTGGTGTGTTTGGTCCTGTATTTACAACTTGATTCCTGAGGTCTTTTGACAGTGCCTTGCCACCCATTGTTGATTGATTGCTTTCAGTTGTACAACCAAAACATTGGAATTCTCCAGTAACAGCTGTTTTTAACCTGAACTAATGAAAAATGACAACAATTGAGCACAGGTAGAAGCTAATTATGCTTTTGTGTAATGGAAAAGGTTATTAGTAACACCTGACTGAGTTCATCACTATCTTTAGGAGGAGTGATCTTTTATCTATCTCAGTGATTGCTTTTTATTCCTGAACTGTTGCTATGATATCTTACACTTGGCTATTGCAGGTATATGCTGCTGAATTTGTATGTGTGTCTTCATTTCAGGTTACAAAGCAACAAAATGTGAATATTTTGAAGGGGAGAGTCTTTGTCAATAATGTATCTCTAAGTAATACTCTGTGTATGTGTGTGTGTGTGTGTGTGTGTGTGTGTGTGTGTGTTTACCTGCGTTGACCTGTTGGTGAGGTAATCGAGGAGGTGGTGCTTGTTGTTGTGGTAACTGAGGAGCTGGAGGCTGTAGAAGTCACGGAGTCATCCTGCCTCCTCCCAAATGAACCGCTAAAGAAAGAGCATCAGATACACACAAGCACGGGAATAAGCACATTCTCAAAATGACGCGTGAAGTGGTATCAACACTTTGTGTGCCACCAGATTAGCAGTCAGTTCACAGGAACACTGCCTTTTTCTCTGACACAGAACATATTTAGAATACACATATACATCTGTACAAGAGATAGATGTAGCACGTATTACCACGTCGGTCTTGAGTGCTCAGAGAGAGGTAGTTATCCAAACAAAAAACATGTTTTGAACATGATAATGGACATCAGAAGTATTTTGGTAAAAATAATATAATTGGGTTCTCAATACAGCACCAGCAGCAAAGGTTTAAATACCTGCTACTTTATGCTAAGTGGTTCTTTATTCTCGCAGCTTTATGCTTTCCGCTATTTTTGTAGCTGTTTAACCCTATAGCTCTTTGCCATTTTAGCTAATATGAAATTGGCTAGGAAGATACTTTAGAAAAATTTACAAGCTCTTTTGAGTGTGAATGAGGAAAAAAGGATGTCATGCCATGTATTCTGCTCAGTGTGGAAGTGATTAAGACGTTGAACATGATAAATAATTCTCAGTATCAAACATACCAGATAAACAGAGTTCACAGCACATGACTGCAATTGTATTTTCTGGTCTTACTATAAGATCCAGATACAAAAGTGTGTTTGTATTTATATACAGTCAGGCCTATCAATTTGCCATGGCATTTACCATAAATTCCGGACTATAAGCCGCTACTTTCCCTCCCAAATTTTTCCAATTTTGAAACCTGCGGCTAATAATACGGTGCGGCTAATGTATTTTTTTTTCCATGATGCCAAAACCATTTTGCCTCGTAACCAGACCCGGCGCCAGACATGGATTCTTTGGGGAGACACACATTTTATAGGCTTGTTTCGGGTTGATATGTTTTATGCACATCTCGGCCGCATCTGTGACGAGTGTTTAGGCAGCTCAAACTCCCGGACGTCTCGTATTCCCAGGGCGAGCCAGAGTGAATGTGAGGGTGGGCATGGCCCTTGAAGGCCCGCTCATGACCAAGATAAGGAAGATGAAGGCGAATAATGACTTTTCCTGGTAGGCTGCAGTATATATACCGTGTAAATATTTACCAGTCGTTAGGACATGATGGAATGTTGTTCGTGCACTGTTCAGTAAAAAAGCATAAGCAAAATAATTTGTGTGTTACAACGTGAGACGCATGCGGCTTATAATCCGGTGTGGCTTGTACAAGTACAAAATGTATTTTCTTTCTAAAATTATAGCATGCGGATTTTAATCAGGTGCGCTCTGTAGTCCGGAATTCATGGTATATGCAAAAACGGAACCCAGAGCATCTCTGCCACTAAACAGCAAACATACATAGTCACTCAATCACCGACACAGCCAAACATCTCAGTCCGGAAAACATAAAACAGGTTTAATGGTATAAGCTAAGGCAAAGGCCGCATGCTGTGTGCCAGTGTGTATGTGTGCGGCCATGTGGGCAGCAAGCTGGTGCAGGGCCGGTACCTGCGGTGTATGCTGTAGGCCTGGCTGTAGGAGGAGTGCGGGGATTGCCAGGTTTTAGTGCTGTTAGGCTCCAGGCTGGAAGCAGAGGACGACTTGGCAGGAAGGTCGCGGGAGCTGCCGCTGCGGCCGAGGGTTAGAGTGTGTGACGTGCTACAGTGTCATAGTGAGCAGGCCACAGGGGTGTGTTAGCAGGAAGACAGGGAACACATATAGGAATGCACATACATACATATATTTCTATTTTATATATGTATGTATTGGGTGATATGGTCAAAAACCTCATCCCAAAACATTTCTCATATGCAGAATAATTTACATTTAAATTTAAATCTCCACTGAATAAGGTACTGTCTAATATTTATTGACTCAAATACATATATCTACATGAATTAAATCTAATTTCTTTCACTTTAGAAATAACTATGATCCAAATTCTTGAGGAAATGGTGTACACATTTAAGCACGGTACCTAGATGTTTTCCTGTTATTCACAAATTTGTACTCCTGATGCAGAATAAAAACTACTAATGCATAACTGAATCCAACTCAAAACCTATATTTAGAAAGTGCTCATTTCAAATGTTAATAATTTGGTACGTGTGAAAGCTCACACAGTTTGGATAGATCAATGCAGTGCTGTTGCTTAATCCAGTCCAGACAGGCTGATCAACTATCTAGGATTGAAACATCCTCTAATTTGACAGACCCACTTTTTGTTTGACATTTGTATTTGAAGATATTTCTCTGTTGATTCCTTTTTGGTGCATTCACTGAGTTAGAGGTGTAGGCTACAGCATTTTCATGGTAGCAACATTAAGACTGCCCAAGCTGATAAATATAGCAAGTGCTATAAGTTACAACCGTAATTAACTAGCAACATTATAACAGCTGAAACCACTGAACTTGGCTGTTTATCTTATAACCTTCTCTGTCTGACAGCCATATCACCTAAAATAAGTAACAGACTCAAAACTTTCTGACGGAGTGGTGTGCTGCAGTGTCCCCTTAGGATGAAAGTGATATTCACCCTAGCTCTTGAACTTTCTAAATGACAGAAGCTGCAATTATGGAGCATGGATAGGTCAGCGGTAGAAATTTTCTATGTATCCCCAAAACACATTGTTGATGCAAAAAAAAAGCTTGATTAGAATAAGTTTTGCTATACTTTCATCATCCAGACATACAAGACTACTAGAATTACACACAAACACATATATAGACAAACAAACAACTGAGACAAGCTAAACACAGGAATTGATACACGCCTTGGTTTCTTAAATGTCAATGATTTCAGACACTCCCTCCTTGAAAACAGCAATGCAATGGACTGATTGATTTGTATCAAATTATAACAAACCATTAAATTCAGGGTACGGGAGAATGACGACTTGAAATAAATGAAAGAAATAAAAAAACAAAAAAGTGTACACACTGCAAATGCAGTTGACCAGCCAACAGGTTTGGTGCCTGGCTTACTCAGACAGAAGACAGAGAAGAAATTTGACAAACAGAAACCAGGCCTCTCAGGTGCAGAATCATTACTGTATGCATGGCCTCAGTGTCACATGCTAAAATGCAAGCGCAGGCATGCTTGGGGCAATTATAACTTAATCAAACAAAAGGAAGGGCAAGTGAATGATAACTAGGCTACATTTTTAAACCTTTTCCAAATAAAAAGGCTATTCATGACAGCTGTTCGATCTGGAACATGTAGGTTGGATTTCTGAGATCATTACTATTATATATATTTAACAACATGAATCTGAGAGGAGGGTCATTGGATGTCAGCAGGAGATTGGCTTGAGTGATATTAGAAAGTTCATCTGGTTCTAGAACTCTAGAGCAATATTTGTACAATGGGCAAAACCTGTGGCATTTGGTGCACAAAAGAATTTGATGTCTGCCATAGCTGCAACCAATTGGCTCAAGTTTAAACCGTCCCATGTATTTGCCAGCCACTTGAAGTATCAAGTCAAGTAGGTGTTTATCATTTTTACAATTTTTTCTTTTCAGTCACTGAACATAGCATTTTTATGAGCCTATACTAAACAATTAGCGCAATCAGCTAGTATCAGTTATGGGCACTATAGCTAAGAGTAAACTTAGGAACTCTAGCTGAGACCATAGGTTTTGGCATTGTCCATACTGCATTATAAAGTCATTATTTGTTGTTCAATATTTGTTGTACAAAGTAGATGATATGAAACATGGACATCATATGACAGAGGCACCAAAAATGCCAGTGCACCCATATATTCAGACCACTGTTCTTGATCAATTTTATTCTGCAGTGTAAGGCTAACCTGCGCTGGTAGCTAGATGTGCGGTTCTGCGATGCGGTTCCATCACTGTTCTTCAGCTCCTCATCCCAGCGCCTCCGTGTGTACGAGCCGCTGCGTACCAGGCTAGCCGCCGAGTCCCTGAGAACCAGAGACTATAATAGCATCGCAGCGTCTAAACTATGTATTCACACCCACTCCACCAGGCACTCAATCACTGTGCCTTGGGTGCTTATTCCATCTTAGCCATCTACAGTGTGATTTCCTTGTGAAAATTGTTAGGAAGCTACATAAAATCAAGCGCAGAAATCTCTGGTCTAAGTGAAAGTCTAATGTACACATTCTCAGTAGAGAATTCAGTTATATCCATTTTAGTGCACAGTTACTGTTTATTAGTTTACTGTTTAAACACACAGGGAAAAATGTGGAGTGCACAAAGTCTGAGGCACGTAGATCTTTTTTTTCCACCAGCATGATAAATTCAGCAAATAAATAGAGACAATGCTGTTAAATTGGCAGAAAATGTCACAAATACGTTTCTTCTCTGTGAAATGTGTGTACCCACACAATATTAAATCTTTCGCAATTTCGAACTTTCCCACTGGACTTGGTCTACTGGACCCCTATGTTTAAATATAAACACTGTAAAATTATAAACATTTCCTTTGCTACCTTAAAGCTAAAGATGTAAAGTATCATCATGTAAAGTACCAGTCAAAGGTGTCAACCCATGAATGAAGGTATGCTTCTCGATCAATATTCCAGCATCCCAAGTGTCCTCATGAAAATGTGTAGATATTTGTTTTGGCAAAAATAAGGGGGACGGGAGTGGGAGGGTCTAATTTAAAGAACCTAAAATAGAATTTGGGTTTGTTCAATACTTTGGGTTCATGTTCTCGCACAGTCTTCGCCATCATTCGCTATCAAAATGGGTGTGAACATTTGACTGCACATACAATTTACTATGTATTATGATTTTTCCCCTCTGAAATTCCAACTCTAACAAAGTGCACAGCAGCTGTGTAAGCCAACATCCCATGCTAAGCTACATAAAGGCCTGCTATGACAGTAATGACAGCATACTGCAAAACACCACATTCAACAGCAGGGGCACTTCTAGCAATGCACACACAAAGGCAATCACAATTACAAACGTCTCTCATTACCTGTTCTCCTTCTCATCTATGTCCGAAGTGCTCGCAAGTCTCCGGGGGATGGTAGGAGCGACGTAGGCTAAACGAGTTTTTTCCTTCTCCTGTAAGGCAGGGAAGAGGAGTGTTCAGTAGGGTGCTGTTATGATGTGATCGCCAATCAGCTAGCCATCAATGGCACTTCATTAAATTGCAGCATATATTTTTACATTTTCCAATAAATAATACACATAAAACATTGTACTGATTTAACAGTAATTAAGTGCACTGTTCATTCGTCTTTATTGAGACAGAGGTGAAAACAATATTTTGATCTACTGCAAACTGTCCAAAGATTGGATGCCTTAGAGTGACATCAATTACCTCAATCCTAACACACCTGCCTTACCTCATAACACTTACAGTAGTGAGTAGACACAAGCCTATTAAGAAACCTAGCATTTGTGCATCACTAGCCAACACTGCTTGTTAACTGGTGGCGACAAAAGCATCGAGTCAGCTGGAAGGCATTTGATCTCAGTAGGTGGTCCAATATGAGTTCAGTTCAATGTTGCATAGTCATGTGATGCAGTGCAGGTTCCTATCTAAGACTGCTTTGCTTACATGAAAATGAAGGCTGATTATTACTGTATTTGTGGTTCCTGTGCTTTGTAAATATCCTAGTTTATTTATCAGAATCTAAATAAATAAACAAACAAACAAACAAACTTCAGGTGTCAAGCAGTGTGGGGTGCTGTTCGAGGTGAAGCAGGGATTTGTGTTTTGTAATGACATATCAAACTGCAAAATTCAATTCAAAGCAGTCAAGGTTAGATAGCAAGGTGACCCAAAAACTGGGCAGGACACACAATTTCAACCAATTATGTGTGACCTGCTGGTGTAGGTGTTTGAATAACCAGTAATATTTCAGACTGTAGTTTAACTTAAGGTTTCTTGTAAGATTGGTAATTGAAGGGGAAACAACAAAATTTCACATTATTTATTTGTGTGATGCAACTTTTTATAAGTTGCATCTATACAATCACTTGTGCTTAACCAAGCAACTCTGTGAAAATGAAGCTGCTGAGAAAGTCTGCTTCTAAATGTCTACCAGCACCCAAACAAGCATGTACAGTAACAGTATCTAACACTGCTGCTTGTCTTACCTTCTCTTTGTCCTTGTTGTCCAGTGAGGATGACAGACGGGGCGACGAAGCCGACCGCATCACTCCAGCTGTATCCTTTTCCTTCTGAGCCTCTTTGGTGGCGCTGATTTCCGCCAACGCCCCGTAGCTGCCTGTCTTTCTCAGGCCCAGCCTCCAGGAGGCTGGGGACTCATCCTTGCGCTCTTCTTCTTTCGGGGACACCTGGGACACCTTACCAGCAGGTACACTAACCTGCAGAGAAAGAAGGAAAGGAAGAACAAAACAGATTACTGTATAGAGGTCTCATTTGAGCACATCAACAAGGTCACCCGGTCTATATATTCATACTAGAGCCGCTCTACACCCAGATGAAAGTGTCAGTCACACTAGATTTTTGATGGAAAAATTTCAGGAATATGTCAACAGCTGTGACCAAATTGGATCTCTCCTCCCTAATCACTATTTTGCTAACACAGCGGGAAATGTTGGTTACTACACAGCATCTGAAATCATGGATGATTAGCTTGCATCAGCACTTACCTGTTGAATAAAGTTAGTACAAGGCTGAAGTTGGCTAAACTTGAATTTTTTGTTGCACTTTTAATTTATGGTCCATGGTTACAGTAACTCAACAGGCAGTAAATTACTTAGGGTGTTTGTGTATCATCAGCCAATAAAGAGTTGCTTAGAAATGAGAAACCTAATTTTTTAACTTTTTATTGTAGTTACAGAAAGCATGGTCAGTAATGAGTGTCTTTCTTTTTATCCATGCCATCAAAGCAAGCAAATATGTGGTGACATATGTACCCATGCTCTAGAACATGAACAGAGATCCATTTTGACCAGAGCCGATAAAAAAATAAATAAATAAATAAAAGTTCTATAGCAACATTATTTCACACACAAGACTCCCCCTAGAGTTTGCTTCAAGGTCACTCAAACTTTTGAGTTAAAGGGTTGAGGGCAGCCTGTCATGTAGAGCTAAAATTTCTCAGTGAGGCAGCACTAATTCAGAAGTGCGATTATTTGAAACATTTCTTGAACTTGGTAAATTTATGCTAGGGTTACACAATAGAAAATTGTTTTAGGTGCAATATAGGCCATTCACAATACTGATATCACAGAAGAGTGCAATATGTAAATGCCCCTCTAACCAATCACAGTGTAAACATTCTGACCTGTCACAGGTCCATCCGAGTGCTTTGATTAATCAAGGTGTTCATGTAATCCAACAACAAAATTTGGGTCAAAAGCGATTCAGGGTAACTGTGAACCATGCCACATTATCAATCCCCCATTGTTTTTTTATATTATTGTAAGCAGTGTGTCCATATCATGTAACCCTGTAATAACATTTAAATAACTCTAAACATCAACAAAGTATACTTACTGAATACCCAATTGCTACTTGCATTAAAACCGAGTAATTATTTGGTCACAATAATTTCGCAAAGAGACACAAATAGCAGATTTGTAGTGTGACTGTGGGCTTAACAGCGCCAAGATGAATTTCTGTGTCTTTGAATTTACAGCACGAAGGGTAAAGGTACAACTGTCTTTCTCTACTGTGTTTGGTAAGAAGAGGGTGGGAGTGGTAAAGCAAGGGAGGGGGCCAGCTGGAAAGGAAGTACTGGTTTCTTCATCCAAAAGTACATGATACCCGTGTGGGTGAACGCACTGAAAAATAATTTAAACAAATCCTAACACTCACATAACACACTTCCCTTCAAACTCTCAAATCTAATGTCCCTGTACGATTTACATGCTTGGGAAAACAAACATTGTTATTTCAGAGCAGTTAGTCTTAGTAGACTGAACCTGTTAGACCAAAGTTAAAGTGATGATTTGGCAAAAAAGTTACACAAGCTTTCACCTTACCCAAAATGTTATCAGTCAAGGCATCACTAATGTCTAGTAAAACACAGTAGCTATCTTGAAGCCCAGATTTTGACTGTACTTCTGTCCTTCATGAAGTCTCTGAAACTACATAAACAACTACTAGAAATGATTTAACAAGGTCTGCAGTGAGTGTGTGATGATTTAGTTTTCACTGTTCTTTCCATGTGCTTATAAACTTTCATGTCCTTTTAGCGATGTTAGCACCTTAAACTAAAACTAAAGAAGTAAATTTAAGACATAAAACACATCTTGGTGCACTGACAACATTTGTGGTAAGGAGATTTTTTTTTTCATTCAAACGTTATTTTTGTCAAACTATCACTTTACTCCCACACATATAACGTACAAATAGTCCTGAAACTCAAATAATAACCACATCCTAGTACATTAAATAAGGCTAATGCACGTTTTAGTCACAGGAAGCACTTCACAGTCATGACCGACAGCAACAGCGCCATGCACTGAGCCCATGAGCAAAGAGGTTATGGTCATGGATTAGGCAGACTGTTTTCTGATTGGTTAGGTAAATGGTCATGGGGGGGTAGTTGGGTAGCTGGGTGGGGGGAAAAAAAAACAAAACAAAAACAAAAACGCTGGAACACACTGAAGCCTCACCATCGCTTTTTTGGGCACAAGAGAAATGCCAGTTTTTCGCAAGCCTTGACGCCACAATGCAGGACAGGCAGCAGCTTCCCCCACAGGAATAAGGGCAGTAATAATATCAGACTAAAGCCATTCAAAACAAGAGCGAGAACGAGGAGAGAGAGAGAGAGAGAGAGAGAGAGAGAGAGAGAGAGAGAGAGAGAGAAAGAAAAAGAGAGAGAGAAAAAACAAGAGAGAAACACATAGA
>JBBMFX010100191.1:0-23492 GCA_037832545.1 Rhabdalestes septentrionalis | reverse complement strand
AGAGAGAGAGAGAGAGAGAGAGAGAGAGAGAGAGAGAGAGAGAGAGAGAGAGAGAGAGAGAGAGCGCGAGAGAGAGACAGAGCAAGAGAGAGAGTAAGCAAGAGAGAGGAAAAATTGTAAAACCCTATACAGAACTTTCCAAACCATCCTCATCGGTGCAGTGTGTATTTAGAGTGACTGTGTTTCCCACAATGCACTGCAAGCATCATCCCATCGGAAACTATCCCAGGAAGGCCGAGGGCAGCTTGTGATTGGCTGAGGGACCAACAGCAGTCTGATGGCTCCACCCATTTTATCGGCCTATTAGTCAGTCACCACTAAGTACAACAGGCCTTGTCGCCGTGGCGACCGATGTAGACAGAGTGAGTGAGTGTTATACACTACTGTCCTCCAGTAGCGGCTCCTTGCCCTCGCAGGTTCCTCCCTGAGGGCTGTGGGCATGGCCCTGAGAGCTGCCAGGGTGTTTCTTGTAGCCGCCAGGTCGCAGGCTGAGTGTGTTGTGCTCTGGGATGAAAAGCGCCACCAACAGGGAAAGCAGAACGGAACACGCCCCAAACAGGAACGGAGGACCCGGGATAATGGCACTCTGTTCACACACAAACACACACACAAATTAATTAAAATTAATTAGAAAGCATTTGTCTCCACTGAAACAAGTGAAGCATTTGACTTTGATGTATTTTTTTTATTTCATCTAAAGTTTTTTCTCTTGGTCATAGGCAAATTTTTTTATAATAAATCTAAGGTTTATTATAAATCTTTCACTCTGGTTGCTAAGCACACGAATTTGAGGCACATTCTGCTTCAACAAACATTGATTGTTATGGGTAGAGTGAGCCAGTGTTCACAGTATTGTGAAAACAAAGGGAAAAAAATTAATCACAAATTAAAAGCGCTGTGGAGGGCCTCACCTCATCAGTGGGGTTTGCCATGTTGGGTTTGGCTCCCTTATCCGGGCTGTCCGCTGGGTCCATCTCGTTCAACTCAACGTGGAACAGGTAGAAGACAAAACCATAGAGGGCAGGGCCAAGGCCATTACACAGTCCCCTGATCCCGGTAATCATCCCCTGCACCACACCTGAGACACACACAGTTTTATTTTACTGGTTCTGTGCTTGAAAACTGTTAAAAACCAACAGTAGAACTAAACGGTGATGGAGCTGCATGGAAATTGTCATCAAGCCACAAACTTTTTATGCCACTCTCTCTCTCTGGTCTCTCAACATCCAGCACTCCAGGACACTTCATTAGAATCCTAGTGCAACAGTCAGCTCTAGCTGAATGTTTATACACACCTGATTTATTATTTTTCTGTATAGCAGGTGAGCCCATATCCTGACCTAGAGTGCCTCCATCCAGGCCATTTTGATCACCTGCCTGCTTAATCACACCTTTTTCACCTCGCTCATCCATTGCCAGGTTCACCATGTGTTTGAGGAGGGGGACCATCAAGCAGTGCTGGATATCACTCTTTTCAATCAGGGACCCCCCAATCAGTTCCTGTAACTGATTTGGGGGTCCCTGATCCAAAAACTTACGCTCAACAGTTTTATTGTAACGTCCAAAATGTTGGCCTGCCTAGGTATAATACACAACAAATTCTAAACAATATTTTAGTCTGATTATAAACAATACTTATTCAACAGTATTTATGAAAAGGTAGTATTCATTTAGGACTGGTGAAATTGATTTAGAGCCACAAATTATTGGAATACAATAATTATAACTTTGTTTCATTAATACAGTTGAATGTCTGTACACACACATGCACACACAAATACTCACCCTGCTGGTCTGGGTCAGCATTTCGGGACACTATGGCACTAATAGCTGGAAAGGTGATACTGGACATTGCAGCCACTGCTCCTGCCGCCCACATCATCCTAAAAAAACAAGAGAACACGAATTAGTAGACACAGTAAATGAACAGCCTAGCACCCTCAGGAAATTTCAGAATTCTGTCTGCAATCTGTAGAACACACCTTGAGGGAACTCTGTCTATACACAAAACCTAGGTGCAGCTAATCAGAAAACCAATAAACACCAAGATAAAGCCTTATCACGGCCGACAAAATAGAGGTTCACCAGAGGCCAGAACCCGATGTAAACACAGCCATTGTTCTTTCTATTATCTTGCTAATGTGACAAGTGCCTCATTCTAGCTGCCCTGTACTTCCCCACTGGGACAACTGGGTCATAAAGCAGAGAGAGACACCAATTGGTCCAATTTTTGTACAGATATACACTTGGCTGGCCCAACCTCTTGCAAAAAACTGAGCCTTGTGTCAGAGTACATATAAAATGAACCAATTGTCACACGAACACGCAGCACACAGTGTGCACATAGTGAAATTCTTTCTCAGCATTTAAAACAGCCATCATCATGTAAAGTAGTGGGCAGCCAACCCCAACAGGCAGACCACCAGCTGCCCCACTACTGCGCCTCATTCAGTAAGCAATCTGGTCAAAAACCCACTGTAATGTTACAGGACATGGACCCCTAAAGACTTTAGGATTGGTGGAGGATGTGTAGAAACACTCTCATTGGCTATGTAAAGTGACATCACAAACATAACTTTCTTATTACAACTCTTGTAATATTCAAGAAAACAGCGGACAGAAAATGAAAACACACAGAAAACAGGAAAAATATACACAATCCAAAGTGAGAAAATTGTAGGATCCTCATATCAGCTAGAACACAGCTAAGCATTTAATCTAAAAATCTCAGGAAAAAATGTGTAGATAGTCTGGGAACCCTAAATATTTTATGACATTCTGTGGAAAAAATGCAAAAGACAACAAAGGATGAACCATTCACAAAGATCTTTAGGATCACATTCATTCCAGAAATAAAAGCACCCCCAAGTGGCTGGTCAACGCACTGAAGGGATCACACATTAGATATACTGCCTTCTTGTGGCAGCAGAGAGTGTAGCGTTCAGCGACAGGGACTCACCATGGCTGGGATCCGAAGCCGTACCAGGCCAGCTGAAGGATCTGAAAGCCCAAGCCCAACAGGATGGTGTTCTTATTGCCAATGGAACGCATCAGGATACCCAGAACAACCGTCTGAGGAGGACAAAAAGTGGGATAAAACAAAAAACAAAACAGATTTTCTGATTTTCACCCCTCTGCTGCATTTTCATGTAAATGTCCTTTTCCTTCATGTTATAATTTCTCTAAAAACATGTGTAGACAGCAAACTGAAAACCACTGAAACCACTGAAACATTCTGAAACATGTCTGGCCCCAAAGGTGAATATGCTAAAATATAGCAAAGACTATATTTATTTACAATGTTTTAGAAAGGTACGAGTATCCAAACCTCTTTTAGAGACAGTGTTTACTCAAATATTAGTCTGTGTCACACTATTTACCTGTGGATGACTCACTCAGCTTAAAAAAAATTAAAATAAAAAAATAAAAAAATCACATGCTCGAATGAGTAGTACAGTTGCCGTGTGCTTTTTCAACATTTGCTCATGTTTGAGCACACAGTGGCATTTTGGAATGTGCCCAGATACTGTACCAACCTGAGCCAGGATGGAGAGGATTCCCACCACTGCGATGAATGCAGCAACCGTCTCGGATGTGAACCCGATGACCTGGAGTTTGGGAAGACAGAAGACTTAAATGTAAGGGGCTAGAGGTCATTTAGTGAGGCATGATATATCTGAGATTTCTACAGCAATTGTATTTAAACTACGTGGACGTGGATGGAGTTAAATTTATTACTATTCATCACTCGTGCCAGATACAAAATTGCAATAAAACAAGGGTGAAAATTGCTCCAGAAGTGACAATATGAGGCCATTACAACATTTGGGCCATAGTATATTATTAAGCAAGTATTGTGAGTCGATTTTAAAATATTTTGCTATTGGTTTCTTCCATATTTCTCCCACTATTCCCCACACAGCATGTAGCAGTTCAAGGTCCTTAATCTCCATATCATAAATGCTAAAATAGACTCTCGACTTGACAAAACAATGCGTGTTATATACAGGCGTTTCTGCAGTCGACTCAGTGTTTCTTTTATTTTAAAGAATAAGTTCTTGTACCACCTTGGGGAAGCAATGCTATCAAAACAGACATTTGTACCAAAATGAAGGTACATTACTGCACTTAACATTGCAAATATTTTGATACTTGTGTTGAAAATACAACAATTTTTTTCTCCGACCTCTATGAAACAGTATTAACACCCAGACAAGCTTGTCAAACCTTTTAAATGAAACGTGGCATACTGACTTTATTCATCTAGCCGGTCATGCCTCACGTATATGTGCGCATGCGAGCATGCGTGTTACCTGTCGTAGGTAGAGGAAGAAGCTGGAGTATTGTCCAGCCTCGGGCAGGTAGGACAGGAAGACTGTGATACATATCAGCAACACTGTGGAGTCCTGACCAACTTTACGCAGCGACTGCACAGAGAGGGTAATAACATTAAACACAAGAAACCACATCGGGTTACAGGGCACGTGCATCTGTGTATGAATGTATAACTCTTATTTCATCACTCACAGCAAAGGGGTCTGCCTGTTCCCATGAGATTGGTGCTCCCCAGGATGCTGGACGCATCTTCTCAGGCAGGGACTCAGGCACGGCCACTAGGATGAAGCAGATGTCCAGGAGGGCGATGGCTGTAGCCAGAATGACCACTAGCGTGTCCCCATACGCCTGGGACAGGTACGCCCCAATTGCTGGACTCGTCACCAGGCTTGCCGCAAACGTGGCTGAAACCTGAAGCAGGGGAAACAGTTAGCCATGCTCATACCCCTGATTGGCATTAGACTAACTGCCATTAAAACAGTTCCAAGAAAGCAGTTATAACGTTCTGTTCCGTTTTACAGTATTTAACTAATTGACTGCCATTTACGTCTATTTACGTCTATTTAAATACAACTGTTCACTGCCATTGACATTTATAGAGGTCAATTACCTTTTTCAACAGGGCGGGATGGGGGTTCTGGGGAAGCTTATCAGTAAATTTCAGGCTTGCACACATAGAATACACCTACAAAACTGACCCTGTAGGTGGCAGTAATGCAAATTTGGATGGAAGATGTGCGTAGAAGACTGCAGGAGAATAATGGTATTGATAAATAGATTAGCTATGTTGCCAAACAGACATAAATCTGAGAAATTTAAGCAGCTCACACTCGAATAGAGTATGTGTCGCAGTCGCAATAGTTTAAGTAGTGTCCTGATCGTGGGAAATGAAGGCGATAAACCTGCCCAAAATGGAGAGTATACTTCACGATGAGCTTCACAGCAACTCAGTAGTTCACCAGATCAGATCAGGTCAGATTAATTAGCGAACTTAACCAGATATATATTGGTGAATAAATTATTTTATTGCTGTTTTATAGAAGGAAGCAACTTTATTTGTTCGAAGGGACACTAAAGAAAAAAAATGTGTCGAAGACACTGTTCTACTTGAAATGTCTCTTTCACAAAAAGCATGTTTTCTCCCTTTTTTTGGTCAAAACAGGCATTTTTGGTGAAACCAACCTCTCTTCTACTGCTGATTTCTAAAGAACGGAAAATGGTAGAAACATTTTTTTTTTGACGAAAGAAGAGTCTACTCTTTCGTTTTGTAGGTTTGGGGTTTATATAGTCTTATGAAACAATATTGTGGCTCTTCCAAAAAATCAGTCAAAATGTTCAAAAACAAAATCAGTCAAAATGTTCAAAAACAAAACACTGATATTACTGTCTGAAATGTTCAAATCTCTATATAAACCTGCTCTTACTGCAGATTGTTAAATCAGTAGCTGCTCACATTAGATTTAAATGTAACATTTGCATAATTTTTGTCCAGATGTCACTGGGTTTACAGAGGTCTATTTGCATTTTATCAATTTTTAACTACACAGAAAAAAGGTGACTTTATTTAGAGTATTTTCTTAAGTGTCTCCAAACAAAATGTTTATGACCGATATCACAAAGAAGGTAAGAGACAGACATGCTGTAGCACCTGGTTTCTCAACCACTGGGCCGGGGATCACCAGTGGGCCACAAAAGCTTTTGATTGGGCGGTTAATCTAAAATCGAGACAGGCCATTGGTCCACAATAGGTAACATCATCGAATGTGGCCAAGTGGGCCTTGGCAACATGCTGAGATAGATAAGTTGGCCTTAATGTTGAAACGGTTGAGAAACATTGCTGTAGCAGACATGCTATAGTGTTTAAACAGATAATAAGAGAAGAATCTCCTTGGATATTTGCTTGTCAAGACAGCAAGGATGACAAGTACTAGACTTAAACCTTTTAAACTCTGTTGTCATACTGAATTTAGCTGTTTTACAGAATGAATTTATAATCCTTTACAAAATAACTGCAACAAGGAACCATTAATCTTATTCAGGACCGTCAACTTGAGTGTTTTCAAAATTAAATATGTTCTGATGTACTGCTGTTCATCTCATCAAGGATTTTGAATGTGTGTCAGAATAAATCCTCACCAGGCCATATGCCGTGCTCCTCTCATGCTCCTGCGTAATGTCAGCCACATATGCAAAGATCACTGAAAACGTGACTGCAAACACTCCGGACATAGAGATCACGGCAAAGTACCACCTACAGTGATAGTAACACACACAGTGTCACACACAATACTACGGTAAGCAAGAAAATTTGAGGAAAGTGCAGATGTGTTTGTAAATGTCATTACGATCTGATATCTTTGATGTCTGTTAAGTAGACATTTTTGGGCTTCTGTCTCTCCGTACATGTGTGTGTGTGTGTGTGTGTGTGTGTTGTAGGTTGCCTCGTCATGCCTTTGTCATTGCCTCCGCCCCAGGATTTGTTGGAGATTGACAGAGTGGAATTGGCGGCAGATTTAAAGGGACGTCTAGCAGAAAGAAGAGGCGGCAGTGCGGGCTAGACCCTGTGAGCCGGGGTTTCCACTGCTGCACTTTGCCACTACTTTGTGCTTGCTCACCAATGATTTATGACTTTGGGTTATTTGTATTTGTACTGCCTGCTTGGTGATTAATAAAATATATGGTTTGATGCGGTTTGGTCTATTGTTTACATTCCTGAACCTAGACCAGGTTGTAACAAATAAACAAAATAAAACAAAAAAAAAGTCACTTTAGACTCAAACCTTCAGCCCATACGGAATGGAAACCACATTGATGATGTAATTATTAGGGCTGTAACGATATACAATACAAAACCACAATCGCGACAATCACGTCCACGAACCTGCATCGCGGTGTGAGAAGGGTGAATCGTGACACAGACACACACCTTCCAACTCTTTCCATTTCTTTTTTTTAACCAATAGCTGAGGGTCTAAGGGCTCCAACAAGTTTACAAACATAAAAGCACGGACGGACCCTTTGTTTGATAAATTGATGTAAGTTATGACACTGAGCTTAAAACTGTGTATAAGCTGGCTGGGTTGCGATAAAACTGCGCTGGAGTCTCTGTGTAATTGTATTTATTGTGTTTTGAGTGAGTTTTGTGGCTCCGGGCAGCTGGGCGGAGTTTCTTTTGTTTGAACGGAGCCTTGTTTTCAGTATTAGTGGAAAGGAAGCGGTAGTTAAGCGAATACTGATTTATAATTTTGTGGTAAAGATAAGGTGTCACCAAACAAAATGGCGCCTCAGAACTTTTCCTCTCCTCCACCACAAATGAAAAAGTGTGTGAAGTTACAGCCCTAGTAATTATGCAAAATAAAAACACATAATAAAAATTAAGTGTAAGCAGTGATGCTTGTGTCTGTTTGTGTAGTGTCTCACCAAGGGCTAATCTTCATGAGGGGGATGGGGGCACAGGTAAAGAAGACAGTCAGCAGGAGGAAGGACTTTCGGCCCCAAACATCTGAAAGAGCACCAATCAGTGGAGCGCTGAGGAATGAAAGCAGACCCTGAGGAAGAACAGCTTGGGTTACTATGGCACAAACAAATAAGAATTTGTGATATATTCGTAACTTGCACTACGTGATACAAACGATCCCAAAAATTTATTGATTCAACACATTTTTCAGCCAATGTGTCTGAAAATGTGTCTCAAGTTAACGTGTTAATTTTTCCATTTATCTTCTTAGCAGCACAGTGGCGACAAAAACAGCCCAGACAAAATCACCTGAGCTTAAAAACCACACATATAATTACATAACACGCACACCGATGACTGCAACAATGAATGAGAACACTGAGGTTAATGTGTTACACTGCTCCTGATAACACAGCCTTTCACACACTCATACTGCATAATCCAGAAAGGTCAACAGGTTAGGATACTTTATCAGAAACAAACGAGACAGGGGGTGACAGGGAGACAGAAAGAGACAGAGTGAGAGAGCGAGAGACAGTCTGTTCTTCAGGTTCACAGACACACGACAAACAACAGCTGCAGAGCAGAATTAGGCCGGTTCCCACTATTACTCAAAATTCAGAAAAGATCCATTAAATACTGGCTCCATCTAAAACACAGCGACCCCAAGTCGCTCCACCACACAGCCCTGCAGAGCCAAGAACTGAGCAGAGAGAAGAGTCCGCTCACCCTCACCCGGCTGGTCCTGAACCTCAGCTCACTAACAAACACCAACACACACACACACACCCCACCACAACACATCAGGAGCAGCCGGACACCATGACAGTCAGACCTCAAGAAGTTCTAAGACTACAGAAACAGAACTACATCAGTCACTGGAACACTCAGACACAGATCAAGAGCAGGATGCAGTGCTATCTGGCCCTAAAGCGCCAGTATACTGCAGCAGACTATCTGAGCACAGTGACTGAACACACACACAGACACCCACTCACTAAGTACAGACTCAGTGCACACACTCTGGCGGTGGAGACGGGCCGCTTTCGGAACTCCTGGCTCCCTGCAGAGCAGAGGCTGTGCACGCGGTGCAGCACCGGCACGGTGGAGACAAAGCTGCACTTCCTCACTGAATGTGACAAATTCAGACACATCCGGGAACAATATTTAAAAAAATTCACACAAATTCACCCCCAGTTTCCCCTCCTGCCCCACACCCACAAACTGCCCCTCCTGTTAGAGGAGAGGAAGGAGAGCTGCATCCTTGCAGGACAGTATGTGTCTGCCTGCCACAAACTGAGAGACAGCAAGTAATGCACCCAAACACACACATACATATACCCATACACAGCCATACACAGCCATACACAGCCATACACAGCCATACACAGCCATACACAGCCATACACAGCCCTGTTTATCTCCTTACTTACACCAATATATATTTCACAAATATAAATTTTAATTATTTATTATTGTTTTAAATTATTAACCTTTTTTTCTTTTGTTATGTAAGTATTTAGAGAGACCAAAGAAACAAAAATAGTTTGTGTGTCTGCGTGTATGTGTAAGATCTCACCTTGACCCCATGAATCAGTCCGTTCATCAGGAAAGTGTGCTGGGGAAACGTCTGATGTAACACCTGAGACACAAACACAGGGATAGAAAAATTACAGACGAAAAACACAGATAAGCGCGCCCGTATACGAGCACACATCACACACACACACACACACCATGCCGGACAACACAAAAAACAAACAAAAAGGAGCTTCTTGTCTGGGGTAATTTGCTAAAGTGTCAATTAAAATAATGCACGGAGGGGTGTGTCATATTCAGTATTGGGTCCCCTGACCACAATCGGGTGGGGAGAGTTTCACCACACTTCCATACCGACTTTACTGCTTATAGACATGGAAAACACAGATACTTGGGTTGGGTCGACAGACGATGCCATCGTCCATCGCCGATGGCTGATAGACATCACGATGCTGAGCCGGCATAGCAATCCTCTGCCCCGCCAACTCCGCAGCAGCAACCAGCTTGCGCAAACTAAGGGCACTTTCACATATGTGGTTGGGGTTATTAGGTCCAGACCAAAGGCAACAAATGATACTCTAGAATTTTCTGCCATTTTGGGTCCCTTTTACACTACACTGAGTGTTCTGGTCCAGATCAGTTGAAACGAACCAAAATGCTTCACGTGACAACCCCCTTTCCCTGAGCTGTTGCTGTGTTCCAATGCTGTGTTATGTTTATTTGAAGATTGGGACCTAATATGGTCATAGGGCCAAATCTGGATGAGGCTCCGCCTCCTCACAGCTTGGGGTCTGTATGCCAGCTGCTAAGGGCTAATGTTGCTAGAGTGCTAACTGTAAACAAACATGTTTCCTCATTCCATAATGCACAGCGCAGCAGACTACAGTAGCTGAAATAGTACAAAAGGTTCAGTACTTTTTACATTTGTGATGTTTGGATCGTGCTCCCTCCACACTAACGAATCCAGGGTTTGTTTGAAAGGGTAAAACAAAGACCATGTGGGTCAGATAGTGGAAACGGTAGGCTCCAATTAATTAATTATGAATTAATTATTTAACAACCAACAACCCTCCCCTGTCGCCAACGATGGCATCGTCCATCACGAGGTTTCAAATTAAACATCGTACGATGCCAAATTGTTCGACATCACCCAACCCTAACAGATATCACCAAAAGCTCTTTCATTCCCCATATTAGCATGTCAAATTACAAAAGTGATCACAAGTATTTTCAGAGCGTGCTGCAAACTGCAGGTCAAACCCAATATAACAACATTCTAACATTTAACATGGTAATAAGTGTATTGTTTATTCACATTTTCCATTCCAAATGGTTTAGTAATTACACATTGACAGTTTCCATTCTGGAGGAGACATTCTGCTCCTATAAAGCTCTAGTTTGGTTAAACTTCACCTTTCCTGGATCTTTTGTGTCTGGTTGACCCGAGAAAGACTTGAGTATTAAGAGTGAACTAGGGCTGAAACAATTATTCGACTAACTCGATTAATGACAAAATTGGTCGAGGCAAATTCTTTGCCTCGTGGTTTCATTTAATATATGTAACCAAAGTCCATCTATTTGAAATGTTTCTGCTATCGTTCCACTCCTGCTGTGTAGAATACTGTGCAGCATCAGTATCACTGTTACTCTTGTAGTTGACCTGCATTTCAAAGATTTAAGGTGGCACGTTTCTTTTGCTCTCTAAGGAAATGGCAGAATATGAAAAAATGTTGATCTGTGTGCGTGAAAGAATGTCTAAAGTGTGGGACAATTTTACACCTTGTATAGCAAACAACGTAGTGCAGGGTATACACGGTAAACCACTTTGCAGATGCAAATGTATTTTTTTTGTGTGAAACAAACAAGAAATATGATTTAAAAAATGCCTGAGTGTACATGACTATTCTCCCAGAATCTATTATTTTGCAGTGATTACATCGACAAGTCTCTTCGCGTACACCTCCACTTGCTTAGCACATATAGACACTGGTATTTTTGCCCATTATTCAAGGCAAAATGTCTCCAGCTCCTTCAAGTTGGATGGATGCCACATGAGTAGAGCAATCTTTAAATCAACCCAGAGATTCTCAATTGGACTGAGGTCTGGACTTTGACTGGGCCATTCCAAGACATTTACCTGCTCCTCTTTGAACCACGGGAGTGTTACTTTAGCGGTGTGTTTAGGGTCGTTGTCTTTCAGGAAGGTGAACCTCCGTCCCAGTCTCAAATCTCAGGGGCTCAAACAGATTTAGCTCAAAATTTTCCTCTATATTTTGTGTCATCCATCTTTCTTTCAGTTCAGACCAGTTCCCCAGTCCTTTTCAATTAAAAGCATCCCCACCACATGATGCCCCTACAATGCTTCACTGTAGGGATGGTGTTCTCAGCATGATGATGTGTTATGTTGTGTCAGACATATTTTTGTCCTTGATGGCCAAAAAGTTCTATTTTAGTCTCATCTGACCACAGCAGCTTCTTCCACATGTTCAGGGAGTCTTCAATACACACATTTCAAACGGTGCGCCTTATTTTCTTGGCCACTCTTCCGTGAAGCCCAGCTCTGTGCAGTGTGGTGCTAGTGGTGCTCCATGGGATGTTCAGAATTTGTGATTTTATTTTTTTATAATCCAACGCTGATCTGTACTTCTCACAATTTGGCACGGACATATGTGGAGAGTTCCTCTGTCTTCATGCTGTCACATGCTTGATGGAAGCTTTTAATTGTTGGTGCTGCACTGGTGTTGACACTTGTGTCTATCAGAACCAGTGTATACAGACGGAGATCATTTGACATTTAGATTACTCACAGGTGGACCTTATTTAACATTTGATTGTAGTGGTTGGGGTTTTAAAACAATGCACCAATTTTCAGTTTAAAATTATTAAAAATAGGTTTTTCCCCTTTTAACGTAATTCAACTGTAGTTGGTTTTCTAAGACAATCACTTAAAATTAAATTTAAAATTCATTTAAATTCATAGGCCCTTTACAGAGGAGCCACACAGTTTCTGAAGGACATTGGCTGAAATCTCTTCTTTACCGAGAGACCACTCCTGCTCTCAGTCTGCTTTTTGTTTAATTAATAATTCAGCAGAAGAAACAGACATCCACCAGCACCAAAACACCACTACTGACTGGTGTATCTACGTGTGTGACCTATTGTCAGGTCACAAGTTCAATCCCTCCCAATGCCACAGCCATCTATACCTGGGAGTATAAGAAACCATTACTATCCTCTCTCTTTTGAAAGGTTCATTTCATGCACATTCTAAAGTTGTACAGCTAATGACATTTCCTACCCTGTTTAATAATGGAGTGTTTGATGTTGTACTGTAATATCTCCCAGTCCCTTCAGAATCTCTAAACGCTTGTGGTGTTTCTCATCAACTAACCCAGCAGTGTCTCAAGTCGCCTGCTCCATTTGATCAGGATTCAATTATTCATGGATGTTTTTGTGGGAATGCCTGATTCCAGTAAAAGGGAAATCTCACTCTCTTGTTGATGGATCTGAAATGCCACATTTGTAACGGGTGGGGTAACAAATGCGCGCTTTCATTCTGAAATCTCTTTCACTCTGTTTTTGGTCTTCTTACTGTTGCAGCAGGGTGTTCCTCAGAGCACGTGGAGGTGCTCGGTCATCTTTGTTTAACTTGCTTATATGGTTTCTGATGCAGTGACAAAAAGAGTATGTCCCGGTCTAAAATGGTAGAAAATGGAAACCTGAACCTGAAGTTTCGTACCTCAATATTTTTGTATATTTTTATATGAAACAGTGACTGATGGGTGTGATTATTTACTCCGAACACGTCTTTCAAAAAGTTAAATGTCATATGCCCTCCTGGAATGATGTTTACATCCAGTGTGTGGTAATGAGGGGTAGAATAGTCTTTACCGTAAGCATAGGAGTCGTGAGGAGTCCCCATGCGAAGAACTCAAGGAAGATGACCACAACCGCATGGTAAACACTGGGCTCCCCGATACCTTGTGGCTGAATACAGACAGACAGAGACAGTATTGGCCTTATTAACACATGAATAACCAGGCAAATCATAAAACAAGAATGAAAAACATAATACCAAAAAGTGCAAATTGGACAAAAAAAAACTATGAGATAGGAAAACAATAAAAAACATTTGCAATTTGTTATTTTCATACAAAGCATAACATAACCACTCAACAGTTAACATTGTCATGCCCTGCCCAATTACTTAACTCATAGAAGACAATGAATAATTAATAACTGGACGTGTTACCACTGATGAAAATGGATACATTTAAAGCACTGAACACATTAAATATTTGTTTTGTATTTTTGTTTATATTCAGCTACAGATTGAGGTGCCAAAACTTGGGACAAAATGAGCATCGATCCATTTAGTATCAGGCCTTCTTTCACCAACAGTATGTCTTGGGTATTTCGGTGTTTAACCTGGTTTTGTGTTAATTTTGCTTATTTTTGGACAACCTGGTGTTCCTGACTGTTTGAAGCAGACGGCCTGTGATGGGCGTGTGCTCATTTCATGTGTGGACCTGCAGATCTCTTCCAAATGCCTCAGTCTGTTCTGTTCATGCTTCTACGCACTTCAACAAGGCCCAAAATAATCACATGCTCCATCACTGTCAGAAATAACCAGGGGGTAATAATATTAAATTATTACTGTTGATGTAATAAATGAATAATTAATTTTAAAAAAAGACATTTAACGCATTTGGAGCTCCATATGTCTGAGTGTTCATATGGAATGTTGATTACGGTAATGCCTGCATGTATCCCTCCACCATGAATTTATTTATAAGACTAAATGCTTCTTAAAAACTTTCCACAAACGAAGACTGGAGACAACAATTACAACCATATACAAGTCATAAGCAATTATCTGCCACACACATGAACGCAGTCTGGATTAAAAGGGTAGAATCTGTTTCTCCTCATGTCTCAGTGAAGCTCAGAGCCCAAGATGATTCATATGAAACTACAGCCTGACTTCAGACACACTTCAGCTCAGGGAGGGCTCTGAAATGGGCTCTTTAAGGGGATCAAAAGTGTTGAAACCATAAACAAGCAGTTGTGATAACCCTAATTTCCTCACCACACACGTTTGAGTATATAATGAGCTTGGTGACACAATGAGCTTGGTGACAACAAAAAACTAATTAAAAGTGTAAAGTGTCTATTTGTCATATGTGAGCACAACCAACCACACAGTGTGAACAATGTAAAATCTGTGGACAGCCTTCCAATTGCAGAGGCAGGTCCCCATCACCAGGTCACCAGCTTCCCCATTACTATGGAGAGCCAGTGCATGGAACACTTGTCTCAGTACTGACAGTTCAGCACTGAAAACTACATAATCTAGAAGATCAGTGCTGCTCTTGCTGTTTATACTGCATTAATACATTCTAACACAGGAGCATTTTCAAACAGGTAATGCTGGACTGGGTCAGCAAAGGGGCGGGAGCAGTGCGTGGCACATCACCAACAGACAATTGTTGATTTGTAGAGATGCTTCTCCCTCAATAAATATACAACAAACTCAGAAGACAGTTTTGCTCCTTAGTTTGATTTTTTTTAAAAACCAAAATCTACATTTAGCAGTGCAGAAACCTGTGCTAAAACTGCAGTAATTATGCTACCATGGGTGTAAATCTAAATAGATATATTTTACGAATTACAGTAGTTTTTATATGCCTAAACACTTGGTGGCAGTTCACCAGCCTGATTCATTATTCCTTGTGCTAAAGTTCTCATCACTGTAACTCATCTTGGCAAATTCTGAGTCTTGCCAAACATGACCGCTTTGAGTTACTTGCTTTTTGGCCAGTGACACAATTTTGGATGTTAAGTAGTGGCTAGAAGGAACTCCCACCAAAGCACAAGTTTAGATTTAATAACATTATAAGTGTGTTTTTATTATTATTATTAATCATTCATTTTACAGCTAGAATTTGGTGCTGCTTCTTGCCTGAGCCCATACTGAATTTCACCAAAGTTCGAAAGCTAAAAAGTGTATTAAAATGCAGGATACAGTGTGTATTCAGATAATTGACCAGCTGGTCAAGGATAAAGCTGCATTTGGCTGATGCTTATCCAGAGCCAGAAGGCAAAGCCAAAGATAAAAATAAAAAATAAAAATATTTTTATATAATATCAACTGTAAAACAACCTAAGGGCATATCAACACACAAAGCATTAATAGTTTGGCTAAAATATGATTCTACAGATGATAATAAACTAAGAGCCAGTGGGAGCTGAGAGAAACAGCTCTGAAAGAAAAAAAAAACTTCCCGTCCGGTAAGTCGTACAGCCATACGTAGTGGCGTAAGTGGTATTCACAGCTCAAATGCATACCTAATTTTAGTAACTACATACTGCGTGCTCGGTCCCACCCAGCCCAACTTAACAGTCTGAGACCCGGAAAACACAGATTATAGTCGGGCTGGATCAAAAAGAGCAACGGGGTGCATGTGGCCTGCGGGAATTAGTTTCAGTTTGTTAACCCCTGCTCTTGCTTCTTTTTTTTTTACCACAAATGTGACAAATCAGCTAGCAGTGGTTCACCATGTCCATTCGGTTTAAATCCAAAGTGCTCCCACACTGAAGCTGTCGCGTTCGGCTTTGACATCAATTCCATCTCCGATTCTCAACTTACCTTAGCATTTTCTCTCTGTGGCATGCACCGTACAGCTATCAATTAGGCTAACTCTCAGGAGAGGTAATGCCTCATTACCCTAAGGAAACAAGAGGGGGCTGTAGAGACCAATGCACCACTGTGAAGTCCTTTGTTAGAGTTTTCGTTAGAGAAAGACATGTGGAAAGCAAACAGGCATGCAAATTAAAATTATCGCAACTGGAAAATTATCGACCTCATTTTAATTATCATGCAATTAATTGATTTATTGTTTATCGTGACAGGCCAAGTATTTCATTCCATGGAACACAGCAAAGGGGAGTAAATGGATGCGGTGGCGATTAGATGAGTTTTACATTTTTTTGTGCTTGCTTTCAATGGTGAATTGGAATATATTTACACATGTTTTCATTGTAGTGTTTGTGGAAAAGTTCAGCATACTGAGTCTGGTTACCTGTACAGAGCTGTACATTTACAAACAGCTCTCACGATCAAAGCAGGTCATGCAAAATGATAAGCATTGACCCGACTGTGTCAATGAACCGTTGACTTTGACCCTTAAATAAGCCAGAGACTGAAACCCCTGTACATGTTTTTGATTCAGAGCCTGAATAAATGAAACAGCAGTGGTGGACCTCAGGTCTGTTTTTCCATAAAATTAACACCTGGGATAGGCTAAAGGTATTAATTACCTGCAGAGCACCGACAACACTTGGCTTGAAGGCCTTCAAAACGTTTATAATTAGGCAGTAAGCAGTCAATCAGACAGGGTTTGGTTTAAAACGGTTAAAGACTGATTTCTCTGCAGAAGGGGATGAATGTAACTAGACGTCTCCAATTCAACTAGTGATTTGACTCACTGAGAAGCTCGACGTGTCTGAGTGTTCACGTGGAAGGTTGATGATGGTAAAGTAGCAATTAAACAGTCACGTTTCTTTGGGAACGATTTTGCCTCACAAGGCCTGCGTGTGTCCCTCCAACATGAATGGGTTTAGTTTTTGGACCTAAAGTTTCTTAAAGCTCTGGTAGAACATATCAGGTGTCAGGCAGTAAGTTTATAAGAATTTTATGGAATACCTGTTCTGTGAGCTTTTCAGGGCAGGTGCCTGGTTCCATTCGCCACAATGGTGAATGATCTTGACATTTCTCTGGAACAATTTTCAAATCTTAATCACTAAACTCCCACTAAGCAGTGTCCAAATGCCTATGAGAAAAGGTCCTTTATTTTGGATATTAATGTGTAGTCTAAACTCCGAGGCCTGTAATTTCGCCAAAAGACCACAATTCAATTAACTACAAAAGCTGACATTGCAAGTCAGTATATTTCTCCCAGCAGTATTCTATCAATAAGACTTGGACATCTCCTATCTAGGTCTCTGGTGTTAATAGGGTTTTTGATACGTCGTAAACATAATATACTGACGTGTGTTTAATTAGTCTAATTACGGAGCCCCCAATTCCTATTCAGGTCCACCTAAAGGCGCCATTTCCGTAAAGATGACTCTACCAGGTAGTTTCAGCAAGCTGATAAAGAAGCAAATTTCTGCTCTAATGACACTATACCATCACTACATCAAATAAGGCTTAAGTGACTGTGAGGTTTAATGTTAAACAGCAGCTTTATGTCACATCATCGCGTTGTTCTCTATTAGATTCAATGAGCATCTGTTACTCAGATGCCAAAACAAAAAGGAGACAGCCCATAGTTTTGGCACCATAATACCCACAGTCACTGGATTGTTTCTTTGTTTCCATTTGTGATGAAAAATAAGTGGAGTATAATAAATTTGGGAAAAACTACCTAATACCCAGCATATGGACATTTATCGTTATGCTAACCATACACGCTTGGCAGGAAATTCCTGACAACTAAATCCGCTCTGCTTTGAACGGGCATTCATTTTGTGAAACTTTTCAAGGAAAACGATTTTTCTTGCTTCATTAAAAGAACACAAACACAGTAAAACACGGTGGACTCAGCTGTCTGTCAGACTAGCATTCATGCTAACGCTACACGTAGCCGGCTAAACCGTGAAAAATCGTTCGGAGAATGATAGACTCACGCTGCCTCCGTCTTTTATGATGATTTTCTTGGCCAGAAGAATGCTGCGGTTCAGCCGCTTTTTCTTCTTTTTCTCTCCAGTCATCGTTAGCTTATATCCATTCTTGGAGCCGAAAGGTTTCGTTTAGCTTAGCCGGCTAAGCGCTGGGGCCTCTGTTAGCCTCGCCGCTAAACCAATCTTCCCCCGCCCCCTCCCTCAATCATGCAAATTTACTTATTATTATGCACTAAGACGCGTTCTGATTGACCCGCTCCGAGAGGAACGTGCCCTTCTAGAGAGATCCCATTGGTCGCAGGGCATCGCCCCAAAGCGATTCTCATTAGCATAAAGTGATACACAATAAAACAACGCAGCGCTTATAATCGAAAGTAAACGACCCCTGAACATAGACTGGGTTATTTTTTCTTTTCTCCTCAGTCTCCTCAACACTACTTTACTTGTATCTTTTATAAATGTCATTAACGAATTGAAGGCCCAGTGAGGGTCCCTAGACAGGGGGTCTTGCCTTTTCCATAATTTTTTTTGTACCATTGTAAACATGTTTACCACACTTTCTTGTAAAATGCTTTAAAGACGGGCCGGCACTGTTTAAAAAAAATAACCTGGAACTTAGCCTGCAGATAAGACAGATAATAAAGCTCATAGTAAAGCTGCGTGAGCTTAATTTATTGAAAATTTAAATTCGAAAAAAATATTTTAATAAAGAAAAAAAGGATTTCTCTCCTAAATAGTCAGATGGCACCCCTACCATCCATTGTCCGGGTTCATCGAATCCTGGGACACTGATTTTAGCACATGGTCACTATTAACACTATTAACATCTGCTTTAAATGTTCTGTAATCCCCAAATGCACCATGAAAGTACATATAAACCTGACTTCATGAGAAAGACTACAGAGCACAAAATTAAAATAATTTGGATCCACAGTATTGTGCAAAATCCTTAGGCACATTTTTCTCAGTGTGTGATAGCCTTTTGTTAGAACAAATACAAGCAAGAAAGCAGTTAAGTGTCATTATTTATTTAAATTGTAAAAACATAGTTAATCTTCTATGAGCTGGTGAGGAGAAAACATGTTCGGTTCCAGATTCCTCTTTATTTCCTCCAGCCGTTTTTCAGATTTGTGGTAATTTAATTTAATGAAGGAGTGATATATGGAACATAAAATCATTATTTACTGTATAATGTTATCTAGAACACTCACTGCTAATCTAAACCGGTTTTAAATATAATTTTTGCAGGCACCTATGACATTTAAACAGATCTGTATTTATTTCAATTACTTACCTACAAATTTCAGACCATGGGTTCTTGATGATAGAGTAAACTATGGGTGAAAATGTATATTTGATTTCATTTTAAAGTTAAAATGCTAGACTCTCATGTATTTGTTTGGTGGAATAGACAGCTAGCTTATATAAAACAGCAAGAATAATGCAAAATATCCACATTCGGATGTTATAATTCACATTTCTGCAAAATATTGCACTAATGTGCTCTACAAACTAAATATGAATTGTTTTTCAATTGAAACCTTCTAAAGATATATGTTGTGGAAGTGATTTCCCTGGTGAATGGAACCAGATGTTTCCAAAACAAATACAGCTGTTTTATTCACTATTAACCGCAGTGAAGCTCCAAATGCCTCTTAGTGTTTATATGAATGTTGATGATGGTTGGGACCATCCTCCTACCATGAATGGGTTTAGTTATAGGACCAGAAGCTATGTTTCAGGTGTCAGGCAGCACATTTGCAACCCTTTAATTGAATACATTTCTGGGAAGTATCTATTAGAGGCAGACGTCTGGTTCCATTCACCACCACTGTAAACATTTTTTACTATGAGAGTTGCTCACCACACCCACTCTGAACCTCTAGGTTTACCTGTTTCAAATGTGATCGATTATTATGGATGGATTTGACTGGTAGATTTCTATTTTTACTGAATATGATTTAGATTAAACACACTATAAAACACTTGATTAATTTAAGTTTGGATTTATTTTCCATAAAATAGGACAATTACATGGGTATCTGGATCACATTTGTTTCTTTGAAGCATTAGCAACCTTATGCTAGGCCAATTTAAACTTGACCTCTACAGGTCAAACATCACTCCAGCAGTCCTGGAACACTGGGCAGAAGAGGCTCTTAGTTGAGCATTCAATATTAACACAGAAAACAAAGCAATGAGAAAGATAATAAACATGCATGAGTAATAAGAATAACCGGAAATTGAGTAACTTTACATTAAAAAAGAAAAGAAAGAATAAACAGCTATTTACAAAAACCTCAGTAAATATCAAGTTAATTTTTATGAGAACTCTGGTGATGGAAACCTTTTATTATACTAATTTGAATAAAAGGTGGTTTCCACATCAGATTTCTATCTACAATTCTGTTTCCCTGATTAGGAGTTTGGGCTCGAGACCCATTGCAGCAGTGATTATCGTAAGATTGTCGTCACTTCCCTTTTCAATGAAAAGGGGCAAAATAAGGCAGATATTAATGCAATAACATGTATTTACAGAAAATATATATTTAAAATATTGTGGAAGCATGGAGGAGTACATATATATGTAGTCACTCTTTTTTTTGTGTGTATGTGTATGTGTGTATATCCACACACACACACACTGTCCATGCTTGTATAGCAGAAAGAAGGCATAAAACATGCCTCTGCCAATTGTGTAATATTACTTAATCTCTGATTATGAAATTGTTATTACACCCTGAAACACCCTGAAGGCTGGACTTTCAGTGGCAGCAGTTTTGGGAGAACTATCTCATGTTACTTGGTCCATAAATGGCAAACATCCTAACTGTCTCATTTCTAAACCAAATTCAGTCCTAATTCACCATTCTCCAGCCTCTCTTCATCCTTCAGAATTAAACCAGATGTTACTGTCCCTTTAAGCCTGACATATGTAAATGTGCTCTGCTCTGATATGCTGCCTTTTGTTGTGTCTTGTTCATAAATTATTCTGTGTATTCTGCCTTTGTAACTTCAGCATGAATGGGTGGGGCTACACCAAGGCTGTGGACTCATAAGCAGATATAAATGGGTTGTGCAAATAAGAGCAGAAATTGTGCAAAATAGGCCTAGTTTCCATATACGGATGACTTAGGGATAGGTTTTGAAACTTGAAGGATGTTTATGCACTACAACGACTCAAAACATGTGAGGAAATGTTTTTTTCTGTGATATGGGCCCTTTATAGTTGGGTGTGGCTTCAGGTAGGTTCTATAGATCCTCGTCTATGAACGGTATGTCAAGGTCAGAGATGAAGTTTTGGCCATCTGTAGAGTGGATGGATGACAGAGGTCGACATTCAGATTGCTCTCCATCTCTGTGTTTTTGCTCCTTGCCCTCTTTGGTTTGTGTCCTACTCGTTTTTGCTGCTCCCTGTGGGCACCGGCTCTGTAAAGCTGCAACCTTCTGGCCTGTAATGGAAAATTTAAATCAGGCATATGGGACCTGGACACAGTGGGACCTCCCACGTTTCCTCTCTTTCCAAATGTAGCATGTCGGAACTCCTTAGGCAAATGCGAGTCAAGCAGAAGAACTGCAAACCAACACCACCCACATGCACAGCAGGGCGGGGCAGCAGCACAGAGCTACTTCAGATAAACAACAAATGTAGGGACACCTTGAAAGTAATACACCCCCACTTCCCTACTACACATGTAAACAATCAAGCAGAGACATGTTCTGAAGTCTGGAGCCACAAGGCTAACGTAACACTAACAAGCAATGGACATAAATGAGCAGAAAATATGTGCAGAACCACACCATCTACTGGTTGTGTTCAAAATATTTTGAAAGGCCATTCATTTCTTCAAAGGGAACATTTGTTAACAGATTAAAAATCCTTTACAGAAATAAAAAACTGCACATTCTGTCAGGATTTTCCAGTTACCAGTTGGATATTTTAACTAAAATGCCTCATGAAGTCATTTTTCTCTTGAAAAGATTAAAGAACCTCATTAACCCCAACCTCAGAATCTAGACTGGTTCATCTCTGCCTCAGCAGTGGTGAGAGCTGCAGTACAGTCTGTTAATTTTTGTGTAAGTAATTCAGTCAGGGACACACTGTTGTCCAGCATCCACCTGTGGACATGCTGCTGCAGCGTTTCTGTGCAATCCATAAGTACTACTACAGTACTACTACTACAACTACCACTACTATTACTTCAAGCAATATTACTACAACTTCTACGACCACTGTTACGACTGCTACTTGTACTACTACTACTACAACAACATCACTACAACTATTACTACTACTAAATTTACTGCCACCACTACTACTACTACAACATATACTACCAACACTACTACTACCACCACCACCACCACAACTACTACAACTACCACCATCACCACCACCACTACTACTACTACATCTACTACCATCACCACTACCACTACAACTACAACTACTACCACAACCACTACTTCTTCCACCACCACTACTACTACTACCACCACCACCACAACTACTACCACTACTACTACTACTACTACTACTAATACTACTACTACAACAACTACTACTACTAATACTACTACTACTAATAATAATAATAATAATAATATTGCTATCTCTACTACTACTTCTACTATTGACATTAATACCACTAGTACTCACAGTAGATCCCCAGGGAGCAGCATAGCAGCCTCGGTCTAGTCCTCAAGCAGCCCCTCATGCATGAAACAATTCAACTCTCTGTACCTGTCACTGACCTTCCAGGACCAGGCCGCTTGGGCTGTCCTCCAGGGGGCTCTCAAAGCTGACCGTGTCCAGGTTCTCACTGTCCGAAGCGTCCTGATCCAACTCTGGAAGCCTGTGAGCCAGTTTGACCCTAAAAGAGAGAGATGGATATCATGAGAGGACAAGGCCCATCTGAAAAATCAAGTGTACACTGTGTAGACTCCATTCTACAAAGAGCAGACAAACACAGACTGCAGACTAAGATAATCAATAAAAGCACTGTAAATCTTTCTTGGGATGTAAAACTGAGGCATGGTGTGACCAGCCCTGAACAGTGTAGCATTAAATGCTTATTGAAATGTGTGGAGGAGATATATGGCTTCACTCACTTCTCCATCTTTATAGACTTAATCCTATCCACCAAGGTCTTCTCTGCCTCTGTGTCTGAGCCTTCCGCTGGGCATACACTCAACTCAGTCTTCCGGTTCTCCAGGATCTATTATGAGAAATGTCAGAATTACAGATCTCACAAAAAAAGTTTCAACAGCTTAAATTAATTTGACAACTGTTGCTGCTGAGCAACTGCTATAAAAGATATAGACACAGGAGCAACAGTGCTTAGTCAGTGAGGTTGTTGGACTAACTACGTATCTAAATACAGAATGGTCATTTGACCTAATGGCAATAATAATAATAATAATAATAATAATAATAATAATAATAATAATAATAATAATAATAATAATAATAATA
>JBBMFX010099987.1:699-23498 GCA_037832545.1 Rhabdalestes septentrionalis | reverse complement strand
AATTTCCAGGGTAAATCTCAGCTAAAACGTATGTTTAATGAGATAAATATGTCAAGCTAGGCTATATCACATGCTGCTTTTATATGACATTAATTCTTTTTTGTATACTATATGGACAAAAGTATTGGGACGCCTGCCCATTACACCAACAATGACATGAATGGCACTGCATTCAAATACGTATTTTTAAAATGGAGTTGGCCCTCCTTTACCCATTCATCCTGTAAAGCATTCATGATATCAGCAGGTGAGCAATTCATGTTAAGAAATTATTCACTCTGTTGGTATATATTTTCAGTTTCTGAGAAATAAATATGAAAGAACATTGTAGACTTAATCAACTGCTTTTATATTGCATTAATATTTTTTGTATGTTTATGTTTTGTATGTTTGTGCTGTTTTAGTGCTCTCTGTCCAATATAAAAAAATGAACCTATGAAAGTTCAATTAAATAGGTTCCCTAATCATACATCTATTACATGGTGTATAACAGTATGTATCTGAGAACTGTTTACTTTAGGGAAAGTGAATAGAGACATTTAATGAAAATGATCATGTAATATCCTTAGAGTATCATCAGGAGAGCAATTAATGTTTTGATAAAATTATTTTCCATCGCCATTTCATAAATTAAATTGCTCCGTATATGCCCTCTTTCATCAGTCAATAGACACAGAGGTATTTTACAACCAGGTCTGCAGAAATTTAATGGCTCATGCTAGCAGGATGCAAATGAAGAAAATGTGGCAGGAATGGAGGTAAGAATATTTTAACATCTCAGGACTGGCTATATCAGTTTATTCATGACAGAAGGAAATCAGATTTTTTGTTTGTTTATTTCTGTCATGCCTTGTGCATTTGAACTGAGCTGTTTATTTAAGTCAAACAGTTGCATGGTTAACTACTGCATGTGCTAATATCATCAAAAGTTTTATCAGACACACTCAAAGGCTCAACAGAAAACTAGAACAGGATTTACTCTAAAAGTTGTAATTTGCTGATGTCAATAAAGCCTATTACAGTGAGCCATCAGAGAATCAGTGAAGCCATAAAACTCACCCTTTGCTGGACTAATGCAGGAACCACACTGCTGTGCCTCTGTAAGAAACTGAAGATGAAAGTCTTTCAGAGGTGGAAGGAAACACCCAGCACCTCAGAAATGAGAAGCAGAAACGCCTAGATCCGCAGCAGACCAAGGTGTGATTGAGCATGTATGTGTATGTAGGAGGCTACACTCTCTAATCTAAGCAAATAGATAACTGTGTCTCTAACTGTGCACTAGCAATCTGGACTTACATGATAGGAATTTCAAATAAAACATAATTGTATATAAATGTATATATTATGTATATATGTATATTTTTTCTAATGCAGATTATGGGAAATGTTATACATCAAAATCTGTTGGTGCCAAAACTTCTATTTAAGTGTTTTTAAGTGCATTGTTTTATCAGCCAGTAAAACGTTTTTTATGCATACTACATTACAATGCATTGCAATATTTAGGGCATTCAGATCCATAATCTCCTGGTGTTGGAGAGAAACCTAGACAGTTTAATTTTAGTTCAATTATATGAAAGCAATACAGTATTAAATTTAACCAGACACAACACACAGTAAATTAGAATGCCTTCTGATGCCTCCAGGTTTTTAACTTTCTGCAATTGTACTGGTTCCAGTCATCACCATTGTGATTAGTTCAGACTTGTCGAGACAAACAGCTCAGAGAATCAGAGGAACAACCTGCTGGCTAAATTTACCTGTCTTGCTACCACACTTTACTCTCCTTCAGACACAATTTTCACTCAGAAAATTTAAGAAACAGTCTCAGATCATCTAACTCAAAAAACACATCAACTAGTGACACGTTTTTCTTTTCATAACTGGCCACACAGACTTGGATGAGAATGTTTTTTTGGCAAAAAAATGTAAGGTTCCGAATGACTTTGACCTGGGCCAAACTGTGATGGCCGGACAGCTAGGTCAGAGCATCTTCAAACTGTCTGGTCTTGGGGGTGTATGCTGTGGATTCAGTGCCTACCAAATGTTGAAGGACTACTAGTATCTGGTGACATGTGCGCCCTAGGCTAATATGCAAAGGGGAGTGAAGACTACTGTACCACAAAATGCTGAAAAATGTAATGCTGACTATGAAAGAAAGATGTCAGAAAACACAGTGTGATTATGCAAAGTGCTGCGTATGGGGCAAAATAGCATTACAAATGCTGATTTTCCACTGAAAGGAATTTTTGCCATTCAGATATTAACACAATTGTACACTTATTACTCATGAAGATCTCGTTTCGTAGTAATAAACCTCATAGTTAACTTCTATCAACACTGGGGCTCATGATTGTAGTTACACCCCTGGTACCTATTATGAACTGCTCAATATGAAACTATTATAGTAATGTAAAGTTATGTTGTTCTGGGAGAGAGGAGCTGAAATTCAAATGTGCAAATTAATCATTAGAATTTATTGGTTAATAGAAGCTTTGTCCATCAGTTCATTTCCAGCTGTTTATTCACTGCGATTTTCTCAAAAGGCTTTTTCTCTTGCTTTGGCAGCGTCACATTGCAGTACAGAAGGAGTCGGTACGATCTCCGGTTACGCATTTACAGCCTCTCTAATCTTCTCTTGTTTCTTACGCATGATTTCATGGTGCCTCTGAGAAGTTGTCTTTGTTTTGTGATTACGGCGGAGCCTTCAGGCTGAAGGTTGATTACGATTTCTGAAAACATGCTTTTGTCCTTGCCCTCCACGCAGCTGGGCTCTGTTGTCCATCTCTTGAGCTGCTATAGAAAGCTCTGCGACTCAAAATTGTATGATTTTGTTTTGTGTGCACCTGCTTCCTACGCAAACATCCCCTCTGCCCGTTTTCCCTGCCCTCCTCACAGCTCCGAGACTCAGCTCAAAATGACTGAAAGCTTTTCATTTCTTGTTGTCTCGTTGCCATTGTTTTCCTCTTCCTACAGGACGGATGGTGTTGTCATAGAAAGGCGGATTGCTGTGAAAACCTGTAATCTGTTATGGCGTTGGGCAGGAGCCTAGTTTACTTGTCTAGTGTGTAAGGACTGAGAAAAACTCTCATCTTCACAGGACTGGATGCACTATGCAGCTTGTAAAATCCAAACATACGAAGAAAAGACTGGACATTTCATGTCCTCCATCTGTTTTTGTAGACTTTTATAGCCACTGAAAAATGGTGATGGCACACTAAATAACTAGGCATGACACAAAACCCAGCGTGATACATACCATAACCCAAAATGAATGTGGATAAACCCACACAAAAATCTATACTCTTCCATTCCACTGTAATAAAAAAGATACTTAAAAGTTCTTGGCATCCTTGTGACAACTTTTGATATGATATCTTTTTTATGGTTATTTAGAAAGGTTTATCACAGTCTATACCAGGGCGCAACTGTGTGTTACTGCCAGGAGACTGGCCTTGTACTCTCTGGGTCTTATGGCTTGAATAAAAAATAAGAAAGCATTTTTCTTGTTTAACATGACGTGATTCTGAATGAAACGGGATATTCAGGCTGGAAATTTTTGTGGGCTGGGCATGATTTTTTTTCATACACTTTTAGTTGGTCAGATATGTGTATGTGCAGCCAGGAATGATGTTTTTGCTGCAAGATAGGAGGGTATTGTGGGACAGTGATGAGAAACATACTTGGTTAATATATTTTTTTATGATATTTGGCAGATGTTTTCATCCAGAACAATGTACACTACTGCTTAAGTAGTCCACATCTGTTTTTCATACCTGTGAGTCTAGACTTAAATCAACTTTTTAACCATGTTACTACTAACTAAGTTACTACCAACTAAGTTACAAACCATAATGAATTCTGTCAAAAAGAATAAAGTCAGAGGTTACTACACAGTTAGCAACAAACATAGACAAGAGTGAAGAGCCCAAAAGTTTGTTTTCTCCATATATAGGAACATATGTAAGCAATGTGAGTGAGGACTAGTTAGTACCATAGGTGCTCCTTGGAGAAATGGGTTTTCATCTCTCTCATCCTTTTATAAAAGACACAAATATCAGACAGAATTTAGAGGTCATCAAACCTCTGTCAAGTATTTTTTCGTCTTTGGAATGATGTTAAATGATGAACTCCGCTTAATTTGTCCAAAGACCTGTGGTAAAAAAGTAAAAAGATCCATTTTGTTTTAGGTTGACTATTAATATTCCTCACCTTTTGAAAAATCCACAGTCTAGGAGTGTAATCAGTGCTGAACACATGTAATGTAGGCTTAGCCCTAGCTTAACCCTGCTTGTTGATTTAGCTGTTTATTTTCCAAATGAGTGCAGACTGCTACATTGTAACTGTTTCTAAAAGAAAGTCTTGGCTCACATTCAGCCACACGATGTCCCGGACCCTGTCGTTTCCTTAACAACGATCTCTGCAGCCAAAGCATTTGCGGTTTTACTTCAATGTAGTTTATAGACGCATAAGTCCACTGATGGCTGCTGGCGATAGAGCTACCGTGTTCGGGTCCGCTGGCAGTTGTGAACATGGTTGACCAATCTGAATCACTCATGATTGATGACTCTTTGGTGTCAAAGCTTGCACTACGTTACCTTTTAGCTAGGCTCAGAAGTTGAGCGCATGTGGTTGTGGGCAGCATAACCAAAATCAAGTGAAAATATTGTTACTTCCATGAATGATTTGATAATGAAAATGACTCTGAACTGTGAGTAAAAGCAGCCTTGCCAAAAAGAAAAAAAATCAGCAGTGGAACTGGACTTTATTGTGTGCTGTTTTCCTTCTGAGATCATTTTGGTTCAAAATACTGGATAGTGCTGTAGAGGTATGGGGTATGAGCAACAGAGAAAGTGTGTGGGTGCCACCACCAACAGAACAGAACAAAATTAAACACAATAAAAGAATCTGCCAGGAGCACATATATAAGTTCAAAAAACGTCCATATAACATATGCATGTTACTAGTAACTCACATTCCCAATGTGTGTGTGTGTGTGTGTGTGTGTGTGTGTGTGTGTGTGGTACTGGGAAAATGAAAATATTGCTCTGGCCTGGGAAGCTGAGGAAGTGAGCTTGTGAATGAGAATGCATTCAGAACCGTTCGGGTTGGGAGGTTGTGTGTGTGTTTTTGTGGAGCAGTGGTCTGTGGTAGACTGGGGGCTCCTATGGAAGACTGTCCTTCACACTCTTGCAAAAAGAAAAGCAAACAGATTTCAGGGAGGCTCCATACACCCCCTTTCTCTTTTACACCCGTGACCTTCAGTGACCCTGTGACCAGGCACTGTTGTGCAGGAATGCCAGACATTTGAAGGTCGGCGCTGAGGAAGAAGGAGTTTATGGACTTTTAAAAGCAACTACGAGCACTTTTGCTTTATTATATAACTGCCATCTAACCAGTGTATCACACTGAATTCTTTAGGGGCGATTGTCTGATTGTTTGGATCCGTCTTATCTGTAATAGCTTTGCAGTTTTGCGTAAGGGGTCACTTTTGTTCACATGGATCTCCAGAGTGCAAAGAATGCCATTTGGGAGACAAAAGGGCCTTCACATTTGAAAAGTTATATCCACTATTCCATCAAGTCACTAAGCCTGGAATTATAAGAGAAGCTATTAGTCTTAGGGTTGTTTTGCTATTTAAATGCCTTTATATTAAAATGTAGGTCCACCTAAGTTTTTTCCTTTCCCTGAAACAAGATTATGCTAAAAACTTCATCAAATTTAAATGACACCCAACACATCTACATTTCTTCTTGTTATAAGTGTTAGTGTGCTCAAAAACAACACACGTGTTGATTCAGACATAGTCACTTATCTGGAAACTCTGCTGGAGTCTAGTGAAAATCATTATTATGCATTTTTTTATGTCAGAACTGAAATGCTCTCCATCAGTGTTCACATTTTATGCACATTTTAAAATAAATGCATTTTCTTTCACTAATGTGTAGGCCCATGTGTTGAAATCATCAAGAATTGACGAATCATCTAGTAAACTGGTGATGCCCTACTTCTTTTAGTTATAGATATTTATATATTACTTATGTATGAATGTGGAATTGATCAAAAGTTCATCTGAACGTAATTTGAATCGAATTTCTCCTTTTGTTGTGCTCTGGCTTGTGAATCTGTGTATGTGTGTATGTGTGTGTGATGTGTGATTGATGATGCTTGGTAAAGTCATGACAGTTCCATTTTGTGTTGTGAGACACCCTGTTTGGTTGAGATTAAAGGGTCTTTGGAAACGCACCCCTTTACACACCCCTCTCTCTGTCTCTCTCTTTCTTCTTACTTGTTATTAATCCACTGCTCACACTAAATCTACTAGGTCACCTACATACATAGAATGTGTACATGAACATGATTCTGCCTGAGTGAAAGTCAGGCATAGACAAAAACATCCATACACAATATTTTTTTAACCCATTTTACATGTCAGTGGTTTCACATCAGAAACTCTGTAAACCATCGTGTGAATATTTTATTATAAAAAGACAAATTGAAATGGTCCAGAATTACTGGTGATTACAAATCAACACACGTAAAAATGTACCTAAAACGATCAGCTTTGGTTGCTATACCGACTAATGTGAAATAATTTTGTGGTTACTTTTTGGATCACATTCTCTGTTAGTAAACAGTTCCACACACTCCACACACCAATACACTGCTACATATCTCGTGCACATTTTTCAGTGAACTGTGTTTGTTTTTATATGTTGGTCATCAGTGATGGATCTCCTGCCTCAATCCCAGACCATTCTTGTAAAGGGAGAGTCCCAGAATGGTCTGGAGCTCTGAACAAAAAGCCCATAGCGATGTGGTTGAAGTCCGACCTCCTGTGGGTTATTTATGGAGAAGAACCTTCCAGGCTTTTGTGCTGGGGCTGGGAGAGCTGCTCCGTTTGGGGTGTCTGAACACGGCCCTAAACCAGGTTCTGTTACACAGTCGGGGTAGTGCTGAGTATGATGCAGCTTTGGGTATTTCAACACATACACACACACACACACACACTCACAGACAATACAGTGTGGAAGATAGTGTAATACTATATGTAGTTATAAATATTTTTGCTTTGACAATAAAACATTGTATCAAATTGTGTCAACAAATGGATGACCTTATTCTAAAGGTGCGTAGACAGTCAAAATAGACAGACAAACAGAATCCTAATACGTGGCTTAACTAGTGATATCAGACTCACCTATGGAAATTCGTCGACATATAAGAAGACTAACCCAACCTGTATGTTAACCTCAGCAATTGAGAAGATTATTTTTGGCCCATAGAAAGATAGAATACAAGCCTTTATGTTTTTGCTTGAAATGTACAAAACAAGAACACACACACACACACACACATTCCACAAACTGAAACCCCAGGAGACGCAGGGCAGTGTAGACACGAGCAGCTTCAGGGTTATTGGGTTTTACACACACACACGCACATTGCCAAAACAGCTCCCTGACACTGTAAATCTCCACTCTTCTTTAGATTTGCCACACTGTGTGAACACGTTAAGTCGTGGTGAGCTCACTGACCTACTTTTGCCGATTTGGCAGCGTGTGTGTGTACCTGGTTATAATTTCAGACACTTTCTGAAGCATGACATATCCAACCAAAACGAATTCAGAAGCAAACAGTTTTAATGCTGAACGGTTAGGAGTACCCCGTTTTTGCAATCTAATTCTGATGCCATCACACACAAAGGAGAAAACTGTAGAATAGCCTGAAAAATGGTGCTTTGATTCATACACTTCCTTAGCAAAGCTGTTGGAACTCATAAATTTCTGTTTGGCCGGTTGGGACACATTTTCCTGCAGGGCCTAATCTTATGAACTATGCAGTTCAATTCAAGCAGAAAAGAAAACAATACTTGTTCCTTCGAAATATTGGGACAATAGTGAAAACCAATTTCTAAATAATAAAATAGTGCTGCCATAGGTAGGAAAATATAGTTCCTGAGCTGTAAAAAATGATTGGCCTACAGCAGAAACAGAGATAAAAGAGGTTATTTGAAGGTTACTGTAGCAAACCACATGGCAGTCTAAAAAGCTATGAGTCTGTTTAACTGTAATCTCTCACAACATAAGTAGCCACTAAGGGATTTTGTGGAAAAGATAATCTTGTGGTTCTCAATGGAGCTTTCATAGGACAGTCATGTAAAGAATCATTTTTGTAGATGAGATGAATCAGAGTTAATTTTTTTTTAAACCTCCATATAAAGACACCAAATTATTTTTTTCCAGAAATAACATGAAAAATAATGAATATTTCATAACTAGCACACTTGACTTGATTTGCTTGTGCCGCTAAGTATAGAGAATGCTACCATTTGTTAAGCATGATGACCAACATTACTTCAATCTGCTAGCCTGCTAGTTAGCCAAAATCTTCAAGAGTAAAAACAATTCACTACAATTAAGCTAATTTTATTCATGGTTGAGGTAGGAGAGTTGGGGCTTATCAACCAGAATGTGGCTTCATTGTTATTGGTTGCTCTTCTTGTAAAGACAGTACATGTTTTGCTTTCTCGTATTAAATTCAAAGCTACATCATGTACCATCGATGTCTGATGTCTGATTTCTTGCACTCCTGAACAGACACGGTGTTGTCGATTTCTTGCAACTTTATTAACCCCAGTTTTGTGCCATAGTAATTTATACATTTATACAAAACAGATAAAACACATGACAGTAACACTCGCCAACTCTGCGTGCTGCAACTCTCCTTCTCTACTACTCTGGCATGGACTGATGATGTCATGTGAGCAACCTCCCAACAAGATGGAACCTTCACAAACTAAAATCAAACAGAATATACTTCCTTTAAAAGTTTATTTCCACTCCAGCTCAGTAAAAATTATATAATCAAACATTTTTTCAATGAAAACAAATTTACCTGAATGTAGTTTAAAGAACAAGCTGAGTAGTTTGCTATGAGGCATAAAGAGGCTGAACAGTGCTGAATGTTTAGATTTTTTGTCACCTGATGTTGATGGGTTGTGGCATGAGGTTTGTAAGGACATGTAAAAGTCCGTTTTGAAACAGGGACCAGAAGACACTGGCTGTAATGGATGCATTTTTGCTTGTTTTTGTGGTTCACTGTCATTGCAGGAGGTCCTGGCTCCTTGAAACACACACACACAAACACACACACACACACACACACACACACACACACTCAACTGTATACATCCTCTAATAGCAAATAAATTATTTAGATGTTTCCGTTGCTGCATGGAATGGATCCAGTGCTACCAATTTCTGCACTTAGTTATTTTTTATTTCTCTTTGTTTTCTGTCAACTATTATACTATCTCATTCTGACCCTGACCTTGAATTTCAGAGAAAGAGAGCATTCTGTGAGTTTTGAGCCAGTCATAATATTGATCATGAGTCTGTTTTGTTCACAAGGCAGATAGGCTTTCAGGACATTCAATCGTGTGCGTGGTCTTACAACATGGTAAAACAAACCCATACCACAGATGAAAACATGTTCTTGAGGAAGTGGCTTGCTGGTATAAAAAAGCAGTGATTGACCTGGAATGTCTGTTGGTAAGGACCTTGGATCATGAATTAACATGAGCTGATCTAACAAAGTTAAAGGGGTGGAGGAACTGGTACAAGAATATTCCGTGCATTCTTCGAAGCCAATCACCTGTTTGCTACACAGCACAGTATTTTACCATGTACTCAAAATATTATTATTTTTAGATACATCTCATTGCTGGAACAATAAAGGCTAAAGCAAGTATTTATGTCCATAAATGGCCTATACTTTAGAGTTTGAAATGGCACAAAAATTGTTTCACATGTGCAAAGATCATTACAAAGCCACAGAAATGAAACGTGTTTGGATTGGCCAAATCCCGCATTTTTAAAAGCGGAATGCATCTGGGCATGAGTGAAAGGCAGTCATATTTCCATGGTTTTGACTTGGCATAGGGATCTCTCACACTCCTTCCTTTTCATGCAAACAGCAGTGCCATGTTCACCGCGTCTTGCCTCACATGTTATGATCACTCACAGTAGCAAAGACATGCAAAGTTGAAGGCAGAATTAAGGCCACAAAGCATGCATTACTATGCATGAGCAGATTCTTCTATTTGTTAAAGAGTTCAACTAATGCACACAAAGGTTTCTAACAAGCTCATAGCACCAAGCAAATGGCAATTCACATTTATCTTTTTTGAACATCCTTCCATTTTCGCAACCTTTATCCCACACTCAGGGTCAGGGTGGGGTGGGGGTTGGCGCCAGTACGTCACAGGGCCACACACACACACCTAGGGGCAATTTAGTGTGCTCAATCAACCTATCACCAATCATGCATGTTTTTGGTGGTGGGAGGAAACCGGAGATCCCGGAGGAAACCCACGTGGAGAACATGCAACTCCACACAGAAAGACCCTGCACCCAACCCGGGAGTCAAACCCAGGACCTTCTTGCTGTGAGGCAACACCGAGCCGCCTATTTTTTGAACTCTCTAGATCAGGGGTATTCAATTAAAAGTCACCGAGGTCCAGTTATTCCATTTCGTCCCAGTAGAAGGTCCGAACTGAAGTCCATCTTGTGTCTTATAGCCTTCCCCTATGTCCACATTTTCATATAGTTTATTCAAAGTGTACTGTTCATTTCCAATGCAGAAAATGAACTAAGTGCACAATTAAATCTTTCACCATAAAGAAAAGAAGTCCCAGGCAAATACATTTAAGTTACAAAACACATCCCATTTTCGATCAAAACGCAATGGTAACTGTTTGTTTTTTTCCTCAGGTCGGGTCAGGTTTTGGGTCAGTATGTACGAGTAGTTTTGCGGGTTGGGTGGGGGGGTTTGGATCTCTTGATGGGTCGGTTTGGGCGGAGTTAAAAAAAGAACACTACTACAGAATATGATAAAGTAAGAGCCATTTGGGAGCTGAAAGAACCGGCTTTACTTTGGGAGCCGTGCCAGAGGAGACGGAACTTTCCACCACTAGTAAACTGATGAATGAAGTTGTTTTCGTATTAACTGGAGTAGCAGCCCCCGCTGTCAGTAGCTAAGACAGTCCAGAAAAAATTTCCATGAAAATTACTCAATCTCATGAATTTACCAGACTGGTCACGGGTCCGGACAGAACCATCACTCGGTCCGGATCCGGACCGCGGTCTGCTATTTGGTGATGCCTGCTCTAGATTAAACTAGATTTGGATTTTAAAAAGACATTGCATATATTTTATTTGAGCATTGCATATATTTTATTTGAGGATTGCAGCAAACAGTAACATGTACTCTGTCAGAGAGCTAGAGTAAGGTTTTTCCACCATGAATTTGGTGCAAATCACTGTACATCAAAACATGGGTCTGCCTAATTATTTAAACATGTTAGGCTTTGTGCCCAGTTCCTAAGGTTCCCGTGGCAAAGTGTCTAATAAAATAAAGCAATCAAATGAGTTGTAAAATTGACTACTTGTAAGTTATACACATACTACTGTGTGACACACATGAACATGTTTTCTTTTAATTATTCGATAGAAATCATTAGGTCTTCTTTGAGGTTTCCCATTCCTATTTGTGTTATTTTCTATGTGGATAAAAGTATTGGGACACCTGACCATCGCACAGCTTTTTTAATGATATTGCATTCAAATACCTATAGCTGGTCATCCCTTTTTATCTCTAACAGCTTCCAGTCTTCTTGGAAGGCTTTCCAAAAGATTTTGATATTTTTGTGGGAGTTTGATTCCATTCATTCTGTAAAGCTTTTATGAGGTCAGACACCGACAGACAAATAGTGGCTCACAGAGGTCAGAAGTTTTCCGCACCGAATTCATCCAACCATGTGTTTAACGACCATGTAGTGTATGAGTGTGACAGGCAAACATATTTTTTGCTTTAAAAATATACAACTGGACAATACAGTTACTTTCATTCACACATGTATCTATATTTATATTTGGTAACTGGAAAAAGCCCAGCCTGAATTCTGATGGTAAAAAAAAACATATGTTGTGTTGCTTTATGTTGTGCTGTACTGTGGAACAATGTGAAGTTTGCTCTGGGGCTTAAAACAGTTATCAGCAATTTCCTAAATCATTTGTTACTGTAAATGCTCATGCAGCAGCACACTCTTGTCTTATGTGATCCTGCGCCCAGTCTCGTCTGCATGCAAGGCTACACCACACACAGCCCCACAGTTGCTCTGGGCCGTAATCTTAAGGGGAACATACAGTGCATCCAAACAGCTGAAAACATCCCAAATCGATTTTGTCTGTACCTTGTCTTTGACAGATCTAAGAAGCCAGACTGGCCCCTCTGAGGGAAACTGTGGGTTTTCCAAAACCACGTTTCATTGTTCATTAGTGTCTTACTCGCATGCACACAGTGTCTCCTGAGAATGTGCGTACTTGGCTCCACATAAACCCCATGCAGCTCTGTGGCTCGCACCAAAAGATTCCAGCCATGTGTGTTTACGGTTTTGTGTTGAAACTGGGCCTGTTCAGTTCACGAAGATTCAACACTGCCTGCGTGCAGGAGAACAATGGAGTTTATCAGAGAACAAGAGACTGGTTATGCAATGCTGGACAGTGTCCAGGCAGACACAGGGATGATCCAAAGGGGTCACTTGGCACTTGCCTCTGTTGTCATTCGCGCCAGTCATAAATGTGGAACAAATAAGTTGTGGCTCTTATATGTCTTGTATTGTTGTGTCTGAAAAACCTTTTTTTCCAAAATGATGGAAAAAAGTTTTCAAGTCTAATGTATGTTTTAAAGATATACATTGTATTGTATTGTATTTATTTTGTATTTATTTAATTTGAGGATAACACACATGTGTTATATTTTTATCCACCAGCCATTATTGGTGAGACAATTATTCAACACTCTTGATTTTTTTTATTATTAAACCAGTATTTCTTGTTACTGTGCCTTCAGCAATGCCATGTACTGATCAGCCACATTATTAGAGAAACTGGCATGTGAAGTGAATAACATTGATTATTTCATTCTAATGAATGGCATATATAAAGTAGCAAATTAACAGTCACTTTTTGTTGTTAATAATGCAGGTGTTTTGCTTAACTTTGGCACTAGGACTGGGTTGAGAGTCAGGCAAGCCAGCAGAGGCGGTGTGATTCCCTGGGCAGTGTTCTGCTGGGAAACGTTACTTTGATACATCACACCTACCTAAATATTTTTGTAGACCAAATGCACCCCTTCATTGCAACAGTGTGCCCTAATTCCAGTGGCCTCTTTCAGCAGGATGATGCTCCCTGATGATAAATAACAAAAGAATAGAACATCAAATTCAGCAAATAATTTTCCTCTTCTGCTGTTCGTGTCGCAGGCTGTCCCTCTAGTGAGGTTCATTTCCACCTGATTCTATTGTGAAGTGTGAGGGTGGCACAGACACGCCCCTGAATCACTCCAGAGCACCACACAAAAGACACAAATGGCTCCTTTATGTTCACTACAGAATGTGATACTTGGAGCTATCGTCTCAAATCATTCTTATTTATTTATCTCTCATCAGGGCTGGATAAAAGCAATGGAATTAACCCATGTTCTTATAACTGTAGAGTACTGTGTGTGTGTTGGAGAGATCCTCCAGAACGTCTCTTGGAGCACATATAAGTTTGTAACATGGAGAAAACAGCTGGGCCGAGCTGCCAACTCCTGTTTTGAGGCTGAAAATATAATAGGAATAAAACAATCGATTCAAGGTGCTGTCTTTGGGGAGCAAGAGAACTGGGTCGATCCAGTCGTACTGCTTTTGCCCCCTTCGATCGAATTCAAAGTCTCGGGGGTGATGGACTCCCTCCTGCTCCGTTGGCCTGTTTCGTTTGGCAAGGGCTTCTGCGTACCACCGCTCTTTGAAATGAATCTCTCCATGCCACGAAAGCAGGGGAGATTTGTTGAATATTGCCCACCACAGATGGACACTTTGAAAGCAGACCCTTCCCAGCCCTCCCAGGTGTCGTTCCTGATTTCCTCTTTTTATGAGCTCTCTCTTTCCTTGGTACGACCAGACAGTTCAGCTCAGCTGGACGCCTCCTCTGCCAAACCCCAAGTCCCTCTGTAGAGAATATTTCACTCTTACTGAACTGTGAAAGCAATCTATATTCGCCGGATATCTATCAGTCAAACATACTTTTACAGCGATGTGTACCATAGATTTCAGCTCCAGTAAATGGGACCATACTGAACCCAAACTCTTTGACTGCAGGACTGAAGGCAATTCAAACAAAGGCAAAAGGGGGTCACAGGTTGACTAAAATCTATATTTATAGTCTCTTGGTTCATGTAATTCAGTGTTTTGAAAGGGATCCCAGAACTGTACATTGCCAATTTACAATTCATGAGGGATCACATGCTACTGTTTTTTTCCAGCAGTGTCTAGTCTAGTGTTCAAAGCAAGGTCATCTCCAGAGTTAAGAGAAGAACTGAGTCTGTTGTCTGTTGTCTTCTTGTCTACAGTTTTCTTTGAGGCACTGGCATGTATGTGGGTCTGAAATATATGTTTGAAAGAATTAATAGAATTGTTTTTATGCTACTGGGCAAAACCTGGAGGGCCAATGCAAACACTTGTTTTGTCTGATGCTTTCAGTTCTTTTGCTTTATATTTTGCTTTATGTACATTTGGCATAAAAACAAATATCCTTATATAATCTCATTTTATCCTATCTTTTCTTATCTTATCCCATATTATCTTGTCCTAGTGTCATCTAACTTAACCAATAGATCTGTCCAGCTTCAAAATAGATAGTAAGACCCAACACTGTTGCTTTTTCTTTTTAGTTACAATTTTTACATTTTACAAATAGTTTCATGCATTTCAATAACCTTCTAAAAAATCCCTGAAAATTGCGTTAAAACAAGAGTTTTATACATTCTATTTTCTCCATCTTGCCTGTGTGTGTATAAACCACAGCAGAAAATACATTCACGAGTTAATGTTACAAATTCATGAGAAAGAAACATTAAAAAAGCCATGCATTTTGGAAACTAATATCCAGACCGCATGCTTTGAGAGTCACTTACAGATTGACTTTGTAGTACAGTAATATAACTGTTGAAAGAAATCTGATACTATAATATGGCCACTGCAATTATTTAATAGGAGAGTTATAAGGAGTACCTGCTGCAACTTCCAGAACACCATCTGTCTATGATAATATTTTCAAATTCCAGATTACTCCCACAAAATGCCATTTAGAAACAACCCTCTCTCTGTGCATGCCACTGCTGTTTAGGCAACACATATGCGCTACTGTTAAGGACAAGGTGCCTCTGTAAACAGACCTTCTGTGAAGATCAACAGATCTATGAAAACAAAATATGTTCTTTTAGTCTTAATCTTCATCTGATTATGGTTTATCCTGCTGTTGTCACAACTCATTCATGTGCTGAGCATTCTTGCTCATCTAGTTCTGTCATGACAAAAGCAGAGCTCAGAAAAAGAACAAAAAATGTCTACCCTGAGCAGGACATTTTTGTTCTTGCCTTTCAACACATATACAATATTCTTTACATACACTGGCCTTGTCTATTGAAACAGTTTGGTCTGTAAATGTATTTTTGTTTTGTGTTGGTAGGGAATTGTACACATATATATAGTCCATTGATATGATCCAAAAACAATTGAGAGCTTGAGGGTTGAACAAACAGTAAGCCAGTTCTAATCCTTGTGGTCTACATGGAAATAAAACGGATATTATTAACTGGTAAAAAATGGACATGGACAAAATTAATAGGACACGTTTTTCAGGGTTTGGGCTCAGACATTTAATCCACCATGCTTCCAACTTCCAACCTTTTCTATTCCAGAATGACTGTTCCCCCATTGCACAAAGTAAACTCCATAAAGACATGGTTGGATGAGTTTCGGGTTTGGAAATACTTGACTGTCCTGAGCTCAAAGCCATCCAGCTGCTTTGGGATGAACTGGAACAGAGATTGAGGCTCAGGTCTTCTTGTCCAACATCAGTGTCTGACCTCATAAATTCTCTACAAAATGAATAGGCACCCCAGAAACACCAGACTCTTGTGGAAAGCAACGTGGAAGAAACGTGGAAGCTATTATTACTGTGAAGGGAGACTGACTCCATTTTAAAGTCTATGGATTTGAATGCACTAAAGTCCCAGTTGGTGGAATGGTCCAGTGTCCCAATAGTTCTCGGCATATTGTGTATGTCAGTTGAATGTTTATGTTTTTAAAGAATTACGAACATTTACATTTTTTTGGTTTAAATTTTTAAGTAAAACTGCTTTTTTCCGTTTTTGCTGGACACACCTGTTTTGCGATGCTACATGTCTGACATGCATTATAGATCATTGCCAGATCACATACCTCGGTGTTAAAAATATCACATGGCGGAATGACACCAGAGTTAAATTCTCTCTGTCATCTGGCGTTTCAGACTGTGGCTTCAGGTAAAATATTCCACTTACCCGTCTGGATTAAATGACTCTATCCTCTGTATAATTGGGCCTGGAAGGTCCTTTCTTCACTTTGGGGGTTTAGTGCATAACAAAGTAAGAGAGTAGACCTGTTGATTGTGTCTTTGACTCTTTTGTCACCCCTCCAAAACACCCAATGGGATTTTGTCCGTAAACTGAATTAACAAGCTCTTTTCCCACGTACTCTTTTTTCTTAGGAGGAGCCAGGACAAGGAGCACTGAGAATATGTCTGATCCCTAATTATCCTTGTCATCCCAACACAGTGAAAGCTTACTTTCGAAACAGTGAATAAATGTGTATGTAGCATTCTGGCATTTTGCTAAGTTGGTCACCATCATGTTAACACTAAAAAAGCAAACACATTTATTTTACCCCTTAAAATTACCTTAATTTGGCCTTTATTTAATAACTAAAATTTTAGGTGCACATATTAAGGCTGATTAAGGGGTAAAACTATTGAATTTTTTCCATATTTGTACATTTTGCCCCTAAAATTAACACTAACCCTAAGATGAAGGAGTTTCACATTCATGCATTAACTCTATTTTTAAGGGAAATTTAAGTGGTCGGTTTCACAAATTAATAGCCACTTAATTCAAATTAAGGGATTTGGTATATTTTCATGGGTAAGTTAATGCAGGGTATTCAGAACATTGTAGATACATTGTGTTTCATAATGTAAGTTGATGTGTTCTGGTTACTTAAGTCTACACCAGCTCGGACCGACCATCTGGCATATCAGGCATTTTCCCTGTTGGCTACTGTGCTATTTGGGCCGAACATTAACTCATTTATTTATGTATTTATTGGTGTGACCGGCCCATAATACTTGTCGATCGGCAGCCAGACTGACACTGGGCTGGCCTAATCAATTTACCTATTTCCTCTAATTGAAAGTGAGAACATAATTTTTTTATGACCATTCATCAATATTAACAGTGAGACAGCAGTTAATGATCTATTATTGGTTGTAGGGTGAGTAGTAGGCAACTTTTGGGGCATTTTTCCACAACAACCAATACCACCACCCCCACCCCTCGTCTAGCACCTCTTAGTTTGAGAGGTGCTGGTCTCAATAGTACTCAAGCCACATGTGCTAAGACTTTTTTAACCATGTGGAAATACATTCTGCCTGTAAAAGCATGCTTATGTATAAAAATGATATATGAGCCTATGTCGTATGTCATGGACGCCGAAAAATATGGATGCAAAAATCCCTTATGCATATGTATTTAAACATTTTTAAACATAGATGGAATAGATGGAAACATAGGAAGTGTCACTGGATACACATTCCATTTGATCTGCTAAGGTATCGAAGGCCAGTTTTACATGTTTTATTCCTTCTGAAACCAGATGCAAATTTAAATGATTGTTTTAAGAACAGCACCAGACAGATAAATATATGTGTTCCTATTCTCCTGGTAATCGTTTTGAGCTTGCCAGCAATTGAATCTGAGCGATCAGAAATTTATTTATTAACACTTCTTCTTTGTCATAAAACTTGCATCTTCATTTTTATTTTGCGCTTTGTTGAAAGGTGCTTTTAAACTCAACATAATTTTTTTTTTCCTTCCACAATGTAATTTATTTCTGAGTTAAGCACTGCGATGGCTGAGGGCAGTGGGAGGTGAAACAGGATTTTTTGGTTAATATTTGTAAGGCTTGGCCCTAGATTGGAGTTGAAGTCAAGGACAAACAGACCTTCTCCAGGGATCCACTCCAGAGTTTCACACAATCCCTTTAATTAGAAGATCCAGATCACTTAGTTACTGAACATGTCTCAATCAACTGTCCTGTGTTTCTCTGCCGTGTTTTTCAATGACCTCCGTTCTGGATTCTGGATTCCTTTTTCACTTTACATACTTGTACTTGTTGCCTTGTGATTGGATTTTAGCTTCTTTGCTACATTTTTGGATTTTGCTTCTTGTTTTATGTTTTAAACATATTTGTTAGACTTCAATATTCATTCAACTTCATTTCCGTGTTCTCTGCAATTGGGTTCATTTCTGTGCATGTTACAATATTAGGTAAAGTACCCCCTATAGCCATGCATGCACACAGCACCACACACAATGTGAACAATGTGAAATTCTTCCATTCACCCCGTGAAACAAGGGGCTGCCACCAGTGCAGCCAGGGAGCAGTGTTTAGGGATGGTACGTTTCTCAAGGGTACCTGATGACACTAGCAATTCGAACACACAGCCTTCTGATTTCAGGGGCTGTACACTAACCGACAGGCCACACACTGCCCTCCCCCCCACCAAAAAAAAAAAAAACCCAGTGGATGGTGCTTTAAAAATAAATTATTACAGAGGCAGGCAAATGCCACTACATTTAACTAGAATGTTCTTTTTCTTTTAAATTATGGTATAGAATAGATCCTTAATATGACCATAAATATGACCCACCATGGCAAAAAGTGTCTATATTTATATTAGGCTGACTTTAAGCTCCGCCCTTAAAAAAGTAATCACATTTTGGTCTCACTTCTCATGTACGCACCAGCCCTTAACCTCTTTAAAGGCAGGCGCGAAGCAATTTAAAAGGATCATTGCACCTCCCTGACCTGGCAATCAATAGCTGCAGTAGCAAATGGGGAAGGGGAAGGTGACAGACAGGTAAAGATTTCACAGCAGAGTGGCAAGCTGAAGCCTCCCTTCATCTCCTTTCCAGACAAAAATATGTGAAAATAAAAAAGAAACCCACTGGCACCTCACTGGTGTTGATATTCTGACTGTAAGTTTTTTTTTCTTTACAAAGAAATCTTATTTCAGATAGTGACACATACGCTTAGACAGGAGCTGAATCACCGCCACACACATCAGTCATGTTGTTGCTTTTAACATAATAACGTGAGGCATAAAGGAAAGAAGAAAATAAAGCACACTCTATTGTGCTGCCTCATGAGACTTCCTATTCACAGCCAGAGTACAGGGCACTGCCTTTGCCAGGTGTTTGACTTTGAGTTTCACTTGTATGTTCACAAACATGGCTGTTTTGGACCTCACTCTCAAACTATGAAACACAATGGAGATTACACAGATAAAGTTAATTGCCTGCTTTTGACATTCTTGCTAGCCTAATGTAGAGGAAAAAACAGCCACTGCGTATTAATAAACACAGAGCTTTCATACTTCAAAAATAAACACAGGCAAGGCATTAAACATTTAAGAAAAATAAGCCCACGCTAAAATTTAGAACATTTGAAATACAGCACATTTAACCTTTCACAATCAGTTTGTTATAATTATTGGGCAATTATGTCTTTGGTCATTAATAATGTGGGTTATAATAAGTTTTTATCAATACCATGTATTTATAATCAGAGGAGGAATATTTTTCTTATGATTTACAGTCCGTTAGTGTATTTTTATACATGGCAATATGATGCAGTTATCTGAATATTTAAATGGTCATGTAGGGAAAGTATGTTCTGACTGAAATACAGGTTTGAACTGAATGGCTCAGAATGGGGCATATGTAGTCTAGCTCTGTCTAAAGCTCTATTTTGTCTCTCATAAGGGAGTTAATTTTCTCTTTCAATGTAAAACGTCCCCTTATAGTCATGCGTGAACACACCACAGCACACAGTGTGAAATACTTTCTCTGATTTAAGCCATTTACCAAGTGAAGCAGGGGGCTGCCACCAATGAGGGGGGCAGTGTGTAGATGGTACCTTGCTCAAAGGTACCTCAGTGGTGACACTAGCAGTGCTTGGATTTGAACCAACAACCTTCTCATGGCAGGGGAAGTGCCCTAACCGCTTGGCCACTTGCTGCCCCCATTTGAGAGGGGGTTTGAACAGGGATGTCAGTTGGGCAATGATAGTGTGCACGATAGGGAGCACCCCCAACAAAAATGTTATGAGTCAACTTCCCATCCTATCAGATGCCCACACACCCCTACAATCCCATCCCTGACAAAACTTACCTGGAGCCCCATAAAGTCCAGAAATGTCCTAACACTGCAAACATTATAACCAGAAACCAACGTAGATCAGAACAAGGGTGTATAATCCTAGGTTCTAAAGCATACTTTTTTGACAATCTATTTTTGTGTGTTTTATCCATATTTAACATCACAAGTTTCTCAAGGTCTTGTCAATTCATATTTGCATCCGTCAAATTGATTTTTATATTTAAAGCCACCGCACTGTATTCCAGTCCAAAAATATTGATACTGTTGTAAATAATCCCAGTCTTTTCTTGTTGTTGAGGTTTGTAAAAATGTCCTTTACATTTTAATTTTTTGAATAACAGGAAAACAGACAAATGATTTGGAAGGTTAGACTCAAAGCTGTCAATAAAGAATGTAAATCAGGTTTAAATGTATGTAAATATGTAATTACACTATTATATTGGAACAAAACAAACAGTTTAAACACAGCTCAACACAATCTGATTCTGCTTTTTACGAGAGCTGTGTTCTAAATATCTGCCATTTTTCACATGTGATAGATTTAAAGAATAAAAATAAGATGTGGAAGGAAAAGGTTGTTTTTCATTTAGTTGAGAGTCTGTGGAAGCTGCATGCTGGAAACACTGCTGTGTGGTTACTGCAGGGTTGGGGGAAAAAAATCAATGCTTCTATCCTTCCAACTGTCTGTAACAATAATAATGGGAGCATTGGGCAGCATTATTAGGACAGTGCATGTAATTTATCCGTCATCGTCGAAACAATTCTAGTTTATTACCATATATCACAAACAGTTTTATACTGAAGTCCCTGACATGACAGACTTGTAGTTCACTTTTTGAGGCCTGAGCTGAAATCGCTGCGGTCAGAGTGTGGAAAACTTACTCATGCTGATGTTGGCTTTCAGCTCATCCTTGTAGATCAAACCCAAGCATGTACACACACACATACATACACAAACACACATATACACAGGCACAGGAGTTTAGTTCATATCAGATGAGAAAAACACCTGTTTTGTTGGTAGAATGCTCCTAAGGTCTATAATGTTTAGAGAGAGACAGGAAGACCTGGACCTTTAAATGCATGAAAATTCATAAAACAAGTCAGCTGAGAGTTAGAATCTTTTAAAACTGTATACGATTTTGGTGCTTTTGTAAGACAAAGAGGTGAGCCTTAAATCTGGTGGACACCGTAAGATTTCTAGACAATAAGCAATAATGTTGCAAACAATAGTCAATAGTCCTTGATATAAATGAGTTGTCTTGCAAAGCCATTTGCAAAAAGAATGGGGAAATATGTATCCATATATCCATCGTACATCATTTATATATATTTATTATATACATCCATTTCGTTTTATAGACTGTAAGGATTAGGCAAAAGATGTACATGGATTTCAGTTAAAACTATGATTGTATCACAATCTGATGGTGCATTGACAGTTCAGTACAGGCTGTCAGTGCATGTTTTGTTTTTCTTCAGACTGTAGTTTTTGATATAAAATAATCAGCTTAAAATGTTACAGGAAAAGTAAATTACATTTGCATTGTTCTCTCACTAAGCTTTGGTGGGCTACACGAAACATACATTACACTGCAATTGGGAGAAAAACCTGCATTCTCTTATTAGCTGGATTTGTACACTGGAGCCGTCCTCACCTTCAGAGAGGAGCCTACTTTAAATCTGAGGAGAGAGAGAAGAAGAGAGACACACCATAAAGAAATACAGACTCTTGTTGTTTAACCAAGTAATGTGTTCAACAGGTGTGTGTTTGGCTCTGTTCCTTCATGTTTGTGTTTGTGCTTTTCTGTCATATGGCAAAAAACCCCACATCTTTGGCTTTCAGTGTAAAATGTGTTCCGTGGCCGATGCATATTTATCACCATCTGCCACGCAAAACAACCATCAGCTGGCGTGACCATATGCACAAAGACCAAGCCACAATCCATAATGAAGTATTTATACTGCATACACAACTATTGGGATAATGATGATACAAGAGGCGGCCTGTGGATTGCTGTTGGCCTCTTTATCCCCTGCACCTTATTCACCGCTTACGTTAATGTCATGTCCTATAGGGTTACAGCAAGCCCCTGGCTTTGTTCTCAGTCTTCGGAAAAATGTGCTCACGTCTGTCCTCTGAGGAAACAGGTAGTCCAGTGTGCGTGTGCAGCTTCTCCAGGCCATGCAGCAGGACCTCAGGGCATGTTTTGCTTTCGTTAGCTCCAGGCAGACACGCAGATGAGGCCAAGCTGTGAAATTCACACTTCCCTGCAGAATTCTGTCACACACAAACTTGCATTTTTCTACAGAACTGTTTATGAATACAGCTAAATGTCTACCAATAATACTGATCAATGGAATTGTTTTGTCTGTTTGTCTGATCAAAAAAATCTCCTTCTAATTTACGATGCAGCTATGACTGAAACAATGCA
>JBBMFX010098651.1:0-23542 GCA_037832545.1 Rhabdalestes septentrionalis | reverse complement strand
GTGTGAGAGTGTGTGTGTGAGAGTGTGTGTGAGAGTGTGTGTGTGAGAGTGTGTGTGTGAGAGTGTGTGTGTGAGAGCGTGTGAGAGCGTGTGAGAGTGCGCGCGTGTGAGAGTGCGCGCGTGTGAGAGTGCGCGCGTGTGAGAGTGTGCGTGTGAGCGTGTGTGTAATTTTAAAGTATAATTTTCAAGGAAATAACGGTACATCAAAATTAGAGAAATGATTAATTGTTTACAGAACTTACAAATACAAAACTCTTGTTAAGCAAAATGGCAATAATTAGCTTTGATGAACTAGTTGTATTCTTTTCCTCATTAAATAAAATGGGTTTCAGGTGATCAGTAATCAGTCCCTCCTGAAGCAGAATCAGGTTCTTGTGTAGGAATTTAACAGACACTGGAATGGATTGGTCGTCATACTCATAGAGAGACTGATTTCAAAAGGAATTGCAGTAGACTCATTTTTTTTTTCCAGAACTGTATATACATTCTTTATTTTTGCCATCTACTACCAAAGTGAGAAATACCATAATTTCTCTTTCCTGCCTTCTCTCTTTTTTGTTTTATTTAGCATCAAAATGGTGTTGATGTGGACAAGTGGAGACACCTTTAAGACGGGCTACTTTCTGCTCACTCAAGCTCCCATGCAGTTCTGGATCTGTGGCTTACTGCAGGTGTGTGTGGACATCGCCATTCTGTCCCAGGTGTACTACTACAGCCGCTACCCCCAGAAACCTGCCTCACACACCACACACACCAGCAGCACCAAGGCACTCTAAATGATGTACACAAGAAGCATACATGAAGAAGACTCTTGCCTGATGGTGGCCTGGAACACTTCTCATTTTTCCATGTTTTATAACCTGAAAGGTTCGATCCTTATTTATTGTTTTTCTTTACATGCTCATATGTATGTGCAAAGATGTGTAGAGGACCATGCATATATGACAGCATGCACATACAGCGTGCTGTGGATACATTGAGACCTCTTGTATAGTGCAGCTCTTGCATAGTGGTCAAAACAAAGTGGACGAATGGGGCTATGCCTTACAGATATGCAAAAAGTGCTGGTTTACCTTCATTGAAACAGTAATGTACCTTTTTAGTTCTTTTTTTACATAACTAGGGCTGCATGTTACATGGTCTGTATGCATATACCATGGTACTGATTCCAGTTCTAGTGACATTTGATAGAGATATTGTCATTGTTGCCAAGTGCTTTTTTTTTTTTGTTTGGTTTGTAAATTCTTATTTGGACACTTGACTGCCATGTTTCTTTTTTATTGGGCGCTTCAGGTCGTTTTATGAGAATCATTGAAAATTCACAGAGATGACATGCATTTTTGTTTGTGAACATGTGTTATAAATATATATATCTGATTGATGTTTACAGTGCAGTGTGTTGGTGGAATTTTAAGACAACAAAGTCCAGTCAAAACAAGCTTTTCAGATACGGTTTCAGCATTGGGTTGTGCTCAGGAAGATTGAAGTCCTTAACTTGTTAATGCAATCCCTCAAATATTATTTGATACCGTGACATGTTTGGATTTTATTTAGAAATATTGCAATTTCATCAATATCGCCCACCCATACTCCTAACACAACAGTGGATGTAAATTGAATTGCTGTTATCTGGGAATACAGTGTTTGGATATCACTCATGTTGAGAACACAAGCTGGTTTTATGTCTTGTAGCTGCTGGGTGTCTACAGTGCGCTGCTGCTGTTTTGTGCATCTGGAGGTAGTTATAACCAAGGTGGTGGATGGGTGGAATGGGCATGGGTCACTTGCAATCACTTTGGTTTTATGATCATCCAAGACCCTGTTCTCCTTAAAGACGTTGTTATTTTATAGGGAGTCTATAGGGAAAATACTAGAGAAAGCATCAAAGGAGGAGAATTATTTGGTCATTGAATCAAGGTACATTTTGAGGCCAAAGGTTCATAGATGCTGTACTACAAGAGGCCTAATTGAAGGTGCTATTTACAGTAGTATTTCTAGATAAGGATGTTGAGGAATGACATTTTATACGAGAGTATAAATTCCAGTATGCGTTCGATGAGTTGAATGAGGTGTGGGTTTAAATGAACTATTCAGCAAATGTTTTTTTATGTATAAATATGGGTGGATTTAATTTAGTTTCCCTCTTCAATACGAATCGCAACAGCCAAGTTGTTTGAATATTTTGTTGTATGTCAGATTTCATTATTTTGGGACATCGTTTGATTTATGTAGAAGAACTGATTTTACTTTGAAATACCTTCTCTCGGATGTTCGGTTCTTTTTTTTGTTGTCAAAATATAATTTTTTATTTTTTTTATTATGAATATCATTTTTTTTTTGTAAAGATTCTATATTTTGCAACATGTTTGAATCATGTTATTGGCAACTAAGGGGCATCTAAGCTTGTTTTACCAGTTTTCTATATTTTCTATATTTACTTATGAAGTTTTTGGCTTTATTTCTGTTATGCACAAGGCATTTAATTTACTCTTGTATTTATTTGATGTTATCTGTACACTATGTCAGTTTATTAGGCACTCCTATCTTGTATCTACCCTCATCATTCTTTGTAACGGACACCACGGCTGGGTTATCTGTTGCTGCACAGCCTCTGGCTTGTCTGTCAGAGAAAGGTTTGCTTTTTTCCGCTCACAGTTTGTTATTCATTCTCTAGTACAGACCTGAGTCTCGCACAGTAATTCCCCTGCTGTTTAGAAGACATTGTTTTAGCGTTAGGTTGTGCTCGGGAAGAATGAAGTCCTTAACTTGTTAATGCAATCTCCTCAATTATTATTTGATGCCGTGATATGTTTGGATTGTATTTAGAAATATTGCAATTTCAATAATATCGCCCGCCCATACTCTTCTCCCCTGCAATTGCCAGTTTAGTGAATCTCAGCGCTAGCAAACTGATGGAAACCAGATACCTCTGCTGTAGAACCACGGTTGATTGGGCGTTTTTGGTTGTTGGACTTTTCTCTACTAAGCAGTGACACTTGTGTTTAAAAACATGGCCAGCAACACCACTGTGCCTGATACAATTGGACCTGTGTAACATGCAGTAACATGCTGCAGTTATCAGTGAGAACTGTCCACCACTCAAATGATGTCTAGTCGCCGGTCGTCCTATGGTCTCTTTCCAATGATAGGCAAGGTAGAGCCAACCAGTTGTGCAGCCACAGACTATTTTCATGATCATATTGCTTTATTATACCACAGTCCTTGCCATTTCTGTTATGTTACATGTTCCATGATGTGTTGGTGCCAAAACAAAGTATGCTGTGTGTACCGCTCAGCTAGGTCACTCCATTACTCCTCCTTTTACAATATTAAAAGTGTGTTGGGTAGGATATCATTTTTCTTCCATTTTTTTTCACCTTAAATTATCAACAGTGCTTTTTCTTGGAAGCAAAGCCAGTTTGTTTGTTGGTCATTGTGTACGTGCAGATCCCAATACTGAAGCATGACTTCATTATTTGTATTGTGTAATGGGTTTCTGAATTATTTTATGCATTTGTATTTGTATGAAATATGAAGAGAATAAGTGTTTTCAGGTGTAATGACATACCTTTATCGTTTGTCAAGGCCAGTATTATTATTATTATTATTATTATTATTATTATTATTATTATTATTATTATTATTATTATTATTATTATTATTATTATTCATAATAGTTATATATTATTATTCATAATAGTTATACATTATTATTGTTATTATTATTAATAATAATAATAATAATAATAATGATAACAATAACAATAATAACAACAATAATGTATAACTATTATGAATAATGATGATAATAATAATAATAATAATAATAATAATAATAATAATAATAATAATAATATTAACGTTATTATTGGTATTATTGGTATTATTATATTTAGAAGAGTGGTTTAATGCTGTTTGACTGGGCATAGAGTGCCATTGCCAAACCTCAGGCTTTTTAGTATGCTGGAATTTTTTATTACTGCAAAATAATGAATTTTATTGGATATGATCAATTTTAAGCTATAATTATGATTCATGAACAAGCCTTATTGTCAGTAATCATGGTTTTTGATTAATTTAATGCTGCAGGCTGACCAGCGACATTCAACCAAGTGCAAAAGCACAACTGGTCTTTAAACAACAATGCTAACAACATACTACAGAATGTAACCTAAAATCATGACTCAGTTTTATGATGCCCAAAAGATTGGAATTTTTCAAAATGTTTTGTGACCATTTAAAAACGGCATGTCATCATGTACCGCTGTGCTTGAATTCTTGGACTTTTTTAACTGTGACACACTTCAAGATTTTGGAAGTGATCTGGAGGGTCTCTCCACCACAAAAGGTGATGCGATACAGTTTGTGTTATAAATATGTGACGGAGAGCCAAGGCTGTTCAAATTGGTAGTGATTGGTAAGAGTCATGGCATAATCATAATTTTCATTATCAAACCATTTAGTAACCCTATGTGCCTTATTGATGGGGGCATTGGAAAACCGGAAAAGACCACCATCACTCAGATCCTTTAAATAAACAAAATAATTTTCCATTCAATTCTACTTAAGTGTGAATTAAGTAGGTTTTAAAAAGATCTCCTAGAACATAAAAAAAACCTAAGTAATAATGGTTGGTAATAATATTTTCAATTAGTAAGCACACAGTTATTGTATTAATTATTTTTTATTATCATTTAATTTTTCCTTTTTTTCCCCTTGATTATTTCACTCTTACAATGCACTTGTATTGTATTGGTGACGTACAGCACTCAGTGGAACAATATTAGTGGACACACAAAGCCTCCCATGTTCTATTACAGTTGTTTCCCAGTCATGTAAGTCATTATGTACTTTACAGTGGCGTTCTCAGACTCTCTGTACGTCATCTACACTGTTCTAAGAACTGAAACAGGCGACATACAGTCGACCCCCGACATTCACAGGGGTTACAGTCTAAGAGCAACCATGAAATTAGAAAAACTTTTGTTGCTGTTAAAAATGCCTTTAAATGTCTGCTTTTATTCTAAACACAGCCTCAAATACTTCAATTTCATTTTAAACTCAGCTTAATAAATTACCCTTTAAAATGGAAAGAGAGCTCCATGTGGGAACACTGGACTGTACCTGCCACAGATTCATCACAGGGCACCAGCCAATCAGCAGCAAGTAGAAATGGAGAAAAGATAGTGCTCTCTAATTGGCCACCTTCAAACCTCCTGCCTCTGAGTACAGGAGTATTTCACCATCCCAAGATGTGCTTTCCCTGTGTTTCTCTCCACAGTAGTTATATATTATAGAAAAAAAAAAGCAGAGCATATTTGCATTTTCTGAAAATATGTGGGGGTTTCCGTGAACAATTAAGAAATGTGCGAAAGACTGAGGCTGCAAACATTGCAGGGGTCGACTGTATTAAAGAGGAATTTCTGTGATTCATCAAGATCTCTCAGTTCAGACATAAACAAACTGTCAGATGTTTGATTTTAAATGCTCCATTCTAAAGAAACGGTCAGAATTGTGTCCGGTGATCAAGATGGGAACCAGATGTGTGCATCTGGATTCCGGTTAATGGCAGTTATTCACACAAGTCCGAACTCACATCCCTTTAAAAGGTAGATCCAAATACAGTTCAGCCTTAAGTACCTTGCCATCCATGTCCCAAAGCCCTCTTTCTAAGATGCTTAGATTGTTTCTATTAAAATCAAGGTCAATGGGACCTACCCTGTAGCATGGATAGATAATATTTTTTAATTGTATCTTGCAACTTGGATGTCTTCACTCAGTAAAATCGAAAATGATTTGTTATTTTTGGAAAAAGCAATGTAATTGATTTTATTCAGCTCAAATGAATCATTTGAATGAAACAATAAGAAGGAAATTAAATCATCCAGATTCCTAAAAAACTATGTTTGACATCTTTTGTAATACCATAAACAAAATCTTTCAATCTACTTCCTTTCATTTCTTAAAATGTATCACTCCTTGGTGAAAACAATACAACATATTGACTGGCCATTTGAAAACCAATATTTTGTCTTCTAGAAATACTGATATAATTGGCTTGGTCTCGAATCCTTCATTTGTATTAAAAGAAGATCCTGAGTCTACTGCATTAAAAAGTATCCAGAAATAATGATGACCATTAAATACTGATTTGTTAAGCCACAGTAAGAAAAGAGATCTTTGTGCTGTAAAGGTGGGTGCTAAATTTCATGGCAGTGTTCAAACAGAAGGACATTTTTTTCAGTGTCTGTATCTCTGTGCTTAGGCCTGGTGGTTGTAAACACTGGATACTTTTTAAAAAACATTTTAACACATCTGCACTTGGTCAGTGACCCCATCCTTTTATCTTTGGTGTGGAACTGCACCATCCCGGTGTGCTCCACAGCACAAGGCCATTTTCAGACTTAAAAAAGACTTAAAAATGAGGGGAATTCTGTGCATATCTTTTTGAATTTTGAATTCCAGTGGTTCATGCAGTGAATGAATAAAGCTATTCGCGTGGAACATGCAGGAGAATTTACAGCAGGCTGAAAACGATCATTACATTCCTGCATTTTACAGACAGGACAAAACAAAATGTTGGAAAAAATGGAATTATAATTATACATATTGTCAAAATAACATCGCTGTCCATGTGCTTTTCAGTTTCCTTATTTGATTGCAGCAGCAGCTCTTTCCTTTGTGTAAAAGTGTGATCGAATTTGATTCCATTCCTGATGAAATTACATTCAAAGGTAGGAAGGTTTTTGGCCTTCTCCTCACACTTTTGGAGATGCCCCTTTTTCTTTCGACAGCAATGATATGCAGTCAACAGAAAAGCCTCACCACAAAGCCCAGAGCTCGACATGGCTACAGAAGAGGACTGACATCCTAAAGGCAGAGAGTGGGCAGGAAAGGTGATGGCTGCAGCTGCTATTATAGACATGCACATGCACGCAAATGGACAAAAATAAAGGGTTCCATTCTTATGTGCCACATTTTCCTTTTTCCTAATTGCATTTTTTTTTATCTTAGTATCTTCGGAGGCCACTATTAGTCTTTTCTACACATCTCATTTTATACATTTTGACATTAAGTCTTTAGTGGTGGAATCTCTTGGGACCTTTGCCTTGTCATTCGTATGGATCTGCAGTGCTGCACCCTGGCAGTGACTGTGTGTTCCGCGATGGCGTGGAGGGAACTGTCTGTGTCCTGCGAGTCTTCACTATTTTGGGACTTGGTGCTATCCTGCAAGTGGGGCTTGTGGTGGGTCGCGCGCCTCTGCTCCTCCTTCAGCTCCAGGTAGGAGCGAGAGAAAGTGTGGAATATGGATGTGACCGGGAATGCCATTAGTAAGATTCCACTGAGGATGCTGCTCAGCGCCACCACCTGTCCTGGAATACTGCGAGGCACCATGTCTCCGTACCCCACTGTCGTCATGGAGATGACAGCCCACCAGTAGCTGCCTGGGATGCTGGTGAACTCCTGCTTGGCGCCCATCTCGCTCTCAGCCAGGAAGACCAGTGGTGAGAAGAGTGCCATGGCAACACACAGGAAAAGCAGCAGCAGGCCAAACTCGCGCGTGCACCTGCGTATGGTCAGCCCCAGCGTCTGCAGGCCCAGGGAGTGGCGAGCCAATCGCATGACGTAGAAGATGCGGAGAGCGCGCAGGACCCGCAGCACCAAGCCCACCTTCTCCAGGTAGTTGTTTCCTGAAGCAGTGGGCCGGTTCCCCACTGAGAGAGAGTCCAGAATCAGAGTGATGTAGTAGGGCAGGATAGCTACCACGTCAATGATGTTGAGCGGTGTGCGCAGGAACACACATTTCCTCTGAGTCTGAATGAAGCGCAGCAGGAATTCTAAAGAGAACCATCCCACACACACCGTCTCCAGCACAAAGATATTGTAGCATCTCTGGGAGCATTCACCCTAGGAGAAAAATGAGCAAGGCGTGAGTCACTGCTATTTACCTTAACTTCAGGGTTTATTGATACAGTGCTTTCTGTTCCCATTCACAATGTGTTTTTACTCCTAGATTAGTCCAGTCCACATTTATCTTAATCTCCAACCAGTCCACATTTATATTAATCTCCAACCATAACGAAGCTCAAAAAACATCTAGATGAAAGCTGTTGCACAATCTGAGAATCAGCTCCCTCTTGTTCGACTGCCAATATTGCGCAGATTCTCTTGGAAGCTGTGTAAGGAACGAGGCTTCAGAGATGTAGGCTGTGTTCCAAGGCCGTTTTAACGTTAATAAAGCAGAGCTTGAATTTGAGCCCTGGGAAAGAGAATTCTTCAGATCTCATCCAACGTTACAGACACAAATGTAGTAAAATGCAGAGGACAGAATTCTGCAGGCCACTCTTAATTAAGCATTAGGTTCTCTGGGGAAAATATTCAATTTCCTCTTCGGCTAATGAGTAAACCTTATTACAAGCTTCACCCAGACATAAATGTTTTTATTTCCTCTTAAAAGATCACTGGGAACTATGGCAACCGCTCCAGATTTACAAAAGTAGCTCTAATTATTTTACCTCATAAGCCCTGATCTGGTACTTCTTTAGAGAAATAATCAATTTACCAGTTTTAGTGAAACCAAATATATATTTGAAGAAATATTTGGGTTTTCTGCGCCATCATTTGAAAAGGCATACCTACATTGAGTTATTTTTTCATCATTTTAAATTTCACAGTAAAAACACAATCTATCCACTTCTTGTATGTATTAAATATTACTTTAGAGCCACAGTTTGCTAGTCTGTACAAAAGTTGGTCGTCTTTACTGGTTAATGTGTGCTTGGGTGGAATTTAAAACAGATTTAAATAACTGAATTTTGTTGCATCAGATTAAATGCATATTCATCTTCCATGTAAAACAGGGGGCATGTTTTTTCTAATGAATGTGACAACTCATAATTATGCATCAAACTCCAAATATCTCCTACAGTCAGTGACCTGAGGGGACGCAGCTTAACAGGGGTGCATGTTCGAGAAAATGTAACAATGAGAGTGTGGCAGTAACACACAGCTTCAGGAATGATCATTAACATAACACTCCATAACACTAAACAATCGCTAGAAAAGATGTGGATTAAAGATGTAGTGAACGCTAATTAATCTCCATAATGTCTGTATTTGCGTGCGCACACTGCCAAATCTGTTGTATTATTTGCTGTTTTCGCCGATGTGCAGTGAGCAGAGAATGTTTGCATTTTTCAGTGAGGAAAATCCATTAGCTCTGCTCTTGGCTTATGCTACTGCTGTGCCGCTGCCATTTGAAATGAGAGGATTTTTGGCTGAGTGCATTTTTTCGTTGCTCTACTTTAGTGGCAGTGGATCTATACCTTATCTGACCAGATTCGATTAAACAAAAACAGACCATTACCCATACAGTTCTCTGAATCCTTGCTGAGGTAGCATCATCCTCTGCATGAGGACGCAGAGGGAGGAAACATGGGGCGAGAAAGACAGCAGGCATTATGATTATCTGTTCTACAGCTGTTTAAATAAACACGGAAAGGAAGAATGTTGGGAAAGTGCACACTAATTCATATTCATTACCTTTTGTGTAAGAGATCCATTTATTTTCACAGTGCAAACTCATCAAGCGAAATGACTGTCATACAGGAAGAAATGTATCATTCTGACCCAAAAAAATAAAACAAACCTGACAGCTGCAGTGATTCTACAGTGGATACGGTCTGCCCCCACATTGTTTTAATTACTGCCATGATGCAGGATAATTAAGAAAAAAAACAATAAGATGGCATCCTAGGGTCCACATGCTTATTGAAGCCTGACACTGTCTTAATTAAATCAGCATGCTGCTCATTTGAACACTTTATGTGGAATTTCTTCATAAACCATGCACACCCAGAACTTCCAGCCCAATAACTATACTGATATTGAAATTAGCATCAAATGTATTAAACTCTACTTTTCAAACAATCACTATGAACTAGAATGATCTGACCTTCATATGATTAAAGGTGTATTTAATCAACTCTCCAGCAGTTGCTTCAGTAATATGCATTAAAGCATATAAGTAATGAACCATTTTCAAAGAGGGGAAAAAGATTTAAGCTCACGTTTTACAGGCCTTCGGCTGCCTATTGACAGTAACTACTCTGTCATACATGAACCAAGCACAGCACAAAGTTCTTCCTCTTTATTTAACCTATTCACCAAGTGAAGCAGCAGGCAGCCAGGAACACAGCGCCCGGGGAAGCTGTGTGTGGGGACGGTCCCTTGCTCGATGGTACCTCTTGGAAAACAAACACTACACTATTTTTTATAGCTACGGAACATAGTTGTTCAGAATTTTGTTTTTTAATTAAAAGGTTTTTAGTAAATTTTTTGGGTGTTGAGAGCCTGAACGAAGGTCTGAGATTGCAGCAAGACTCTTCCCTCATGAAAGCCAAAAACGGATGCTGGAACAAAACTCCTTTCAAATATGTGGAGGAAACTACAAAAATGTCAATGATATTCACAAAACAAAGCGATTAATGAGTGAACTAAAATACTAGGATGCACTGATCTTATTGTGTGAGCTTTCTATTAGCCGAAGTTTCAAAAATAAAACATTATGAGCTAAACATCAAAATTTAAATAATGTCTAAATAACATGAATACAATACATGGCCACATTAAAAGAGAAGACAGGCTCTTCAACAAGTTATGCAATGTTTTCATATGACATTTTGGTACAGGTGTTGCAGCTGCATTCAATACAAAACTAAGAGGCTAAGAGGTGTCCTAGCTCATTTTATCCATATAGAACAGTCTTTTGGGGCTTTTCCTCACATGAACAGCTCCTTCTTCAATTCAGTAGCTATCCTGACTAAGGTATAGCAGACAAGGCCCAAATCACGATACCACCACCAGGTTTTAAAGATGGAATAAGGATGTTACAGTGAAATACACAGTTTTAAATTCTCCAAACATACTTCATAAATTAATTTTTTTTGGTATAATTCAAAACATTTTTCCAATCGAATCAAGTCAAGCGGGTGTTTATTGTAATTTCAACCATATAACAGTGACATTAAACAACAGGACCAACAGGACCAAGAGAGAGTGCAAAAATACAAGGACAATGGTACAATCATTTACAGGATGTATAGTGCAGTTGACAGGAGGAGCAACAGTACTTTTGTGAATGAATACAATTATCATTCTGTATTCTAGCAAAGGTAAGTGTGCAAAAAATGCAAAGAAAGGTAGAAATTGAGGTAGACAGCAATAATAATTGTATAAAATCGACAGCAAAAACTGGATTTGAAACACTGTACAGTTATAAAACACTGGGTAAATACAGTATCACCTGGGAGTAAGTCTCAGACGTGGGTTAGAAACATGAACAGCAGACGGCTGAGTACACAGCCCGGGGAGGCTTCTGTGCTCAGTGCGGTGTTACTGCTCTCCATCCTGACTGAGGTCTCCAAGACAGGAAGTCCAGAAGCCAGTGGCAGAAGAGGTGTTCAGGGACAGCAGTCTAATCATTCCTATCCTCTGTTGATGAATGATGGTGTTGAATGCCTACCTCTGTGCTGAAGTCTATGAACAGCGTTTTCATCTTCATTGTCCAGATGGATGAGGGCCAGTTAAAAGGTGCTGTTGATGGCATCATCCATTGATAATATGCAAACTGAAGGGAGTCCAGTGTGATTTTTTGTTCCTCATGACGAATTTCTCGAAGCACTTCATGATGACTGATATGTGATGCGATGGTAGTCACTGAGGTATGACACTGATTACTCTTTTGCCGTGATGATAGTGGAGGCTTTGCAGCATGTTGCAAATATAGAGGTGCTCAGAGAAACAGAAGTTGTCAGTGAGGACATTTGACCACACAACCAGGAATGCTGTTTGGTCCATGGTTGACTCTAAGCATAGCCTTCCTCACAGTAGCCATGGTCAGAGGGAATATCTGGTCATTGGGGTGGGGTGGTCTACTTTCCCATGTCATTGTGTCCATCAAATCACATGAAATTTTTTAAGGGATGTCTCCCCATCACAGGCAAATGGAGATATCCTGGAAGTGGCCATGAATTTTCCAAGATGTAAATTGTGCTGCTTTAACCACACAGGACAAGTCGGGCCTTGATGTTCACTGCCTGACCTGAAGGCAGTATCACAGGTTCTCAGCAGCGCACACATCTCCGCAGTCTGTCATGGCTTCTGCTTGGGGCATGTGGCGATGTTCTTGGTGGCAATAACGTCATCAGTCCACTTGCTGATGTAGCCAGTCATCAATGTCATGTATGTCTCCAGGGTGGTAGAGGCACCATAGGTTGTAATCTCCCTAAACATGTCTCAGTGTGTTAAAAACAGTCCTGAAGAACAGAGATAGCTCCTCAAAGCCAGATTTTCATTTGCTTCAGAATGAGCTTGGCACATCTGACTAGCAGGCTGTATGATGGAAATATAATAGAAATGTGTCTAAGTATAAGGAGCAAGTGGTGGCTTAACATGGTACATGCCAGTGAAATTTGTTTAAATACAGTCCAGCACATTCACCCCCGCAATGGAAAGCCCATATATTGAAGAAACTTAAGGATAATTGATTAAATTCTCCAATGACTATAAACAGTCTGCCTGAGTGTGAGTTTAGTAACTCACTGATAGCTCCATAAAGTTCAGCCAGTGTTAGGACTAGGTGTTTATGGGAACTAAGACTATGAGCACAATAGTGAATTCCTGTAGTAAATAAAATGGTCTGCATCTAACAGTCACATATCCCAGCAGCTATGAGCTGGAGTGACCTTTCACAAACTGTATTGTAAGAAAGGTCTGTAGTTGTCTGGGTTATCCTGGCTTGTCCTTTATGATTTCACACACTGTTACACACCTTTTTTTTTTGGTGTTCTTTGTTGGTCAATGATTCATCAGAAGTTTAACAACTATGTTCCTTCATTTGTACGCAACCTGTATGGCAAGTCATCATTGAAGTCCATACTTGTTATAAATGTTTTTCTAACCTTTTAAATTTTGATGAGCCTTGGCAGTATTTTTCCTGAGGGCCTCCAAAACCTCCTTTTTTCATGCCCTGGTCCTCTTCCACTAGCACGTGACGATCAGACTACACATAATTTTATAGTGCACACTCTATAATGAAGGCATGAAAGTATCTAAATGTATCAAGAATGACTTAAAATCTGGACACAAGCATTTAGACAAATCATCAAAAATTATTTTCGTACAACAGACAGATTAAAAAAATATATAATAAGTATCTTTAATAGTTAACAATTATATAGATTTAGCTTGTTTGGAGAAGGAAGGATGGTATCACAAGAACAGGATACATAGGGAAGTACAAGGTAGGAGTATCATGATATGTGGCTGCTCTCCTGAAATGATAATAGGGCACCACACACTGAAGAAAATATTAGCAATGTATCTGGACAGTAGAGGAAAATATCAGTCTCAAATTTAATTATGTTTTACCATAGCATGTCATAGCTGTAATTGCATTTGTGTGTCCGGTAAGTTGGCCTTATGTATCACATGATGTTTGGTGGGTTTTGGATGAAGTGTGTCTGAGCAGGAGTTTCTGAAATTTCAGGGAGGCAATATTTTTGCCTCATTTTTTCACTGGAAAAATGAGAATAACAAACAAAAGACAAGACGAAGCAAAAAGCTATGAACAAGCCACTAATACCAGATTGGGTCCGACGTTTCAGAGTAACCAAACTAATACTTAGGGATGGGCACATTAAAGCATTATTGGATTAACTCATTGTTTACTTAATGCCGACAATAATTTTATTGCACATTAACACAGTTTTTAAAAAAATACATTTATTTTTAGATCAGTGCTTTCACCAAAGTAATGCGAGTTTAGTACGTATGGGTCTGACCCCTGCAAAACCAGCCGACACGTACAGCGCTCCCAGGTGTGCAAAACACATGCTTTTAAATTAATTATATACATTTACGTATAATTGTAAAAAAAAATATATATATATATATGGTGTATCTATATACAGGCATGTTCATTAGTTTAGATAACCTTGGCAGGGTTACTTACCCATTTGCCAGAGAACACAAAAACTTTTCTTTGACTCATGGTTAGTGCTTGGCTGAAGACATTTATTGTCAAACAACTCTTCTTAAATCATAATCATAACACAAACTACCCAAATGACCCTGATCAAAAGTTAACATACCCTGGTAATTTGGCCTGATAACATTCCCACAGCTTGACACATTTTAAAGGTAATCATGATCTTCACCAGTGATCTGTTTGCATGTAATTAGTGGGTGTGTATTAAAAGGTCAGTGAGTTTCTGGACACCTTACAGATCCTTGCATCTTTCATCCAATCTACACTGATTTTTTTACATTATAAGTCATTGGGAAAGAGAAATAATTGGCACAGGATTTGCAGGAAACGTTAACCGAACTCTATAAAACAGGAAAGGTATATAACAAAATACCAAAGGAACTGAGCCTGCCAATCAGCAGTGTTCAAACTCTAATTAAGAGTGGAAAATTAAGGGTTCTGTTGAAACCAAACCATGGTCAGGTATACCAACTAAAATTTCAGCCACACAACAACAGGAAATTGCTCAGGATGCAAATAAGCCCCCCACAAATAACTTCAGGTGAAATACAGGACTCTCTGAAAACATGTGGTGTGGCTGTTTCAAGGAGGTACTTGAAGAAAGATTGACTTCATGTTGCCAGGAGAAAGCCATTACTACACAAATGCCACAACGTTTCCCAATTAAAAAATGCCAAAGATCACAGAGACAAGCCTCAAACCTTCTGGCATGGTCAATTGAAATAATAAAAATAAAATGGAACTCTTTGGCCACAACCATAAACACTACATTTGAAGAGGAGTCAACTGATGGCAAGATGAATGCAGTAAAAATAAAAAAATATTGGTCCGAAAGCTGCACATGGGATGTTCTTGTCAATGTGCTACAGGAAAATAAAGTGAAGGTTCTGCAGAGGCCATCTCAGTCTCCTGACCTCAACATTAATCCGCCACTCTAGGGAGACCTCAAATGTGCAAGAAGCACAATAATTTACAGGAACTGGAGCTTTTTGCTAGGAATAATGGGCAGCTTCACCATCTGAGAAGATAAAAGCCTCATCCACAACTACCACAAAACACTTCAAGCTGTCATTCATGTTAAAGGGGGCAATACATTGTATTAAGAACTGGGGTGTGTAAACTTTTGATCAAGGACATTTGGGTAGTTTGTGTTATGATTATGATTTAAAAAGATGGCTTCAGCCAAGCCCTAACTATGAGTGAAAGTAAGGTTTTTGTGTTATTATTCATGTTCTCTGAAACATGGTTAAGAAATCCTAAATTCTGCCAGGGTATGTACATTTATAAGCACAACTGTATGTCCTTATTTTTAATAATATTATTAATACTATTATATAATTACCAGACTGCAAAATTTTTGCAGCAGAAGGACATACAGTGATTCTGTTATGGGCTGCTTTACTGTTTATCAGTGTTTCTTCATTGTTTTTTTTTTAGTTCACAACTATTAGCCTGGAATGTACTGCAAGGCGTGCGATCATTTACTCACCCTTTCCTCTTCCTCTCTCAGGTCTGGCATGGTACTCACACACAGAGTGACCGCCGTGATGGCCACAAACACCACCGACAGGCAGGCAAAGATCTTCCCTGGCAGACCTGAGTGTGGGTTCTCCACCATGTCTCTTAGACTGTGCATGAACCTGGTTAGACAGGGCTCCTTCTGGCCTCCTCCTTCTTCTTCACAGGCCTGCGGCAACATAAGCTCAGTTTCATCTTCCTCCTGACGCAAATTCTCACGCTGGTCCTCCTGCCTGAGCCGCAGCTTCCTCAGGCAGCACCAGTCCAGACTGGCTTCCTGCACGCCCCAGTACAGCAGCTCATCTTGGAAGGACAGAGCACACATCTCTCGCAGAAGCCGCAGCTTTCCGGCTGCAAGAAATGTCACAATGCAGCGGAAGGCATTCGGGTTCCGGTCAAAGAAGTACTCATTGCAGTGTGCATCATAGTCGTCACACAAATTCAGGATTTCCTCTGCATTGCTGCAGCTCCGGAGCTTCCCCAAACGTGTCAGTGGGAACTCTTCCAGTGTCGACCATGGGATGCTGTAACGGTTGCCGCCTACATTAATAATGGCAGTGCTGTCAATCAAAACCGTTTCATTTGTGATGGCGGTTCGATATCTGATCTCTTCCTCTTGCTGCAAAGGCCATTGCAATCGTCTAGCACGTTTGTAGAAGACGCCCTTCTTAGCTCCGGCCTCCACAGAGTTCTTTAAGGGGTTGAAGAGGAAGGTGGGGAACTGATGCTCAGTGTTGCCTGCGAGGAAGGCCACTTCTTGGTACATGTCTGGTCCCCCTCTGGCTTGAACACACTCCCCACTGGATAAGAGGTCAGAGTCCTCTAGGCCTCCTCTCCACACGCTCTTCTGATTTCTGTGAGACAGCAGAAAGGATATATTGCCATTGGAATTCTTGAACAGAACAATCCTCAGCCTGAGCACAGTACCCAATCTTACAAACGTTTGTCAGACGTTTCAAGTTAGCAATTTGATTTCTTTATTTTTTAACTGATGAGGTCCTGAGCACTGACAGATCAAGCAGGTCCATGGGGTAGCGAAAAGACCCCAGGCACAAACATGCACTGTTATCCACAACATTGAATCTTAAAACCTAACATATTAAAGCATTTCATGTTCTTTCATTTGCCAGTTCTAAAAACCAAACAACATCCTCTAATGAATAATGAATGGATCAATGTCTCAAAAGTCAGTGGTTTTGCTAAAAGGTCTTTAAAAGGATTATCATTCACAGCAGTAGCATAGAGCATTGGTTTTACAGTTTCTATCAATGCATACAAGTTTATGAGAGTCACAGCATGCTAGTTTTTCACTTTTCCACATTTTTTTATGTCACACATAACACATGCCATAATTATGGACCAACCCTTGATTTTTTTTTTCATATAAAAATAATACACTGCTTTTACATTTATTACAAGACAATATGAGGAATACTTAAAACAAATGTTGCTAACTGGTTTTCAGTCATTTATAGCTTCAATACCACATTGTTTAGCAACAAAGAGTTTTGCTTTTGAAGAGGACAGGTCTACATTCCTTGCACTAACATTCACATTGTGCTGCATCATGGAAAAAGAAAAGCATCAACAGGTATCAACATGTATTCATCATCACACTTTCTTTCTTGTTCATGTATAATTAAACAACATTTTACTCTTCAACAGGCTAATCATCACGTGTGCTCTTCAAAATCAGCCAAAATTATACCCAGTTCAAAGAAAAGCACAAAAGGTTTTTAGACTTATGTCTTGGCTATCCAAGACTGCACATTTTATTCCAGTTAAGCTGGCATGGAGACTTGTATCGACAACTTTGAAACAAGTGTCTGCACACATCCAAAGGTGCTGGGAGAAAAGTTAAATCCAAAACTGCACATCTGTGCTGCTGTGAGGAAAGGGGTGGTTATTATGATAGAATTGCACTTACAATGTATATTCTTACATTGTCAGTCAGCCAGAAGCACAAACAACATCTAAAACATCCTCATGCTGGGCAGGGGGCCATGTACTCAAAGTCTGTTCACATCTTGAAGTGACCTGACCATGGTGGGTCAGTGGGAAAGACGAGACAGCATACATGGAGGAAGTGCAATGGCCAATGAACTGGTGCATAACCAACAACCTGTCTCTTAATGTACACACAAAAAAAAACTGCTGTTGACATCTGCATCCTCCGCAGTTGTCTCAAAGACTGATAGGGGAATTGCTCCTCCTCAGACCACAAGTCACTACAGTGGATAGTGACGACAACTGAGAAGATCATTGGGGTCTCTCTCTTCACTGTCAGGTACATCTACACCACAGGTTCATTCCACACCATCTTCTCCTGCCTTTCCGTAGCATTTGAGCATTAACTACCTTCCCATTCTTGTACCAGAACTGAAAAATCAAAAGCTTCTCTTTACACACAAACACATTCTGCATCTGTTCCCTGCTCCTAAACACAATGTATATACACATTTAAAGTCTTACAATTTTAACTTACACCCCAACATGGGCATCGCTGCCATTCAGTCTGAGGGGGATTTGTCACATTTCATAATTATTCATTTGGACCCTACCCCCCACATTTAACATAAAATAATAGTTCACCCAGTGCTGTTGAATCTTGAATCCAGTCCACTTAATCGATAAGAGACTTTGCACATGCGCAGCATCCCACCCAAACCATGCCCCCAAACTCCCAAACCCCGACCCCCACACGTAGACCGATACGTCCCCCTTAAATTAAAATGCTTCCAATGTCCCTCACCCCAAACCTCACTCCAAACTTAAAGATATTACCACCTGGATGTATGTTGTTTCATTTCACTGTGGACTATGGCAATGGTTGAAATAAAAATAAACATCTAGTTAACTTGACTTGAAACAGTTTATTTGCTATGCTCTCTCCAGATAAAGATCTTGGTTAAAAACTCATATAAGGTCTGGTCATGAAGACTATCTTTTACATTCATAGTTAAAGGAAGTTCATCCCTACTGTTTGTGATCTCATTTTGATATCAACTTAGCTGGTAAAAATCACTTCACAAGAAGAATGCAACATAGATTGTCTGCTGCATCACATTTTAATAACAACAATAATAAGTTGGCCATTGTTGTCCTTGTGTGTTGTCGATGCAATTTCGCTCGACACAGGTGAGAAGACCCCGGCCAAAAATAACAGAGGAACGCTTTGCTCAAGAAGAACCAGAAAAGTTTATTACACAATTGCAAAAGTGTAGATGTCGGGTTCAGGGTCTTCTAAGAGCTTCTGAAGTCGTCTCTCAAGAGTCTCTGAAGTCGTCTCCCACCTTCCGTACAGAGTTACACGTTTTATAGGAAAAAGTCCCTTGAAGCTTTAGTGCACCGTCATCTCTCCTTTCATATCACCTTTAGTGTACGTAATTTATCACGCCAGGGATGCTTGACCATGAAACAAAGCTTCATAGGCTCACATGTTATGACTAGGAATTAGAATCTGGCGTCAGAGTGTCCTTGGAACACAAGAAAGCAGAATGTGGAGAAACATGTTTTTCTCCTGACTAACCAAAGACCTTTTTGACCATAAAGTTGCTTCTAACATGCATGGTATGGAGACCATATGTCCCCAAGTTCTAACCTTAAATGAATCACACAACCCTCAGGAACTGAATAAATGAATCCCAGTATCACTGCCTCACTGACTGAATACTGAGTGTGAATACATGTAAAATAATAAATAATAATAAAGAAATAAATGAATAAAATGTCCTGATGTAAGTTTACTGCATCGACAAAAGGTGACCACACAAAACATCCCCCTAATCATGGAAATTAGCTATAAGCTTAACCTGTTATTTTTTTCAACACATATTGCATTTTTGTGTAGGTGTCCATATAATTTATCTGTAGCGGTTTTATTCTTTTGGCAGATTATTTTGCTAGATTAAAATCTCAAAATAAGAAATTATAAATTTGGTGTACATTGCATAAATTGTATAAATTTGGTATACTATATACAGTATGACTTAATTTCCCAAGACATCATTTTTCCATTTCATTTTGTATGGCATAACATTTTAACAAACAAAACTAATCATAGAATAATCACAAAATGATTATATGCAGCATATTGTAACCAGCACTAATTTAATAGTCCTCTGTTATTGTGTTTATTTCTGTAGTCAGCAACTATCATCTTAGAAATCCCATGTTAAGCCTATAAAATTACTACACAAATCCAAGTAGGTTACCAGAAAAAAAACATTTAATGAACATTCTTAATAAGAAATTAGTCCATTTAATTCGTTTTACAGGTGATCCTTAACAGTGTTGAAGTGTATAACATTGTTAAATCACCATTCACTAAACCTGAAAGGGTCAGAAAAATGGTTGTGTCCCAAATGTGTTGTTTCCAGCAGGATTCTGAAGTGAGAAGGGTTTTATTTTCTCCCACGTCCTCTTTGCAGAAGCAGGTACATTTCTTGAAGTGTGGGATAATGAGGCTTGCACCAACATGTAGATAGCAACTGGTAAATGGCTAAAAGGTGGCCCATGTGATGATGGCTCTGTTTACAGTCGTGGTGTTGATGCCAAAGCTGGCTGACGTGACCTTCTCTTTAAAGCTGACTGCAACACAGCAGCGTGTTTCTTCCCATGTGCCATCCTACAATTTGTGCTTGGCTTCCTTTTCTTAAATGCGGAGAGGGGAACTGATTCCCTGAGCTAAGATTCTAATTCTTTATCTGTGGCATCTAATTTCCTGAATCTTATTCTTGTAAAGCAGTGTACTTACCAGAGGAAAGGTGTCGCGTAGTTATGGTCTGGTGGTACCTCATACTTCCACAGAGGATAATTTATTAGCCTGCCAAACTGTTCAAACTCCATGAATGTCAACTCCAAGACCAGCAGTAGCCCACTCAGAAGCTGACTCCAGAGACAACTAAGCTTCCCCTGAGTTGTTAAAAAAACAACAACATCATGCCGCACCGGGCTTTAGTCTTCAGTTATCTTTCAAGATCTGCCAGCATTTTCTTATGGACTACATTAAAAGAATGACCTCACTGAGGTATTATACATAATGTGCAATTTAGACTGCTTACATTTTACCTAGATATATGTATATATGTGTGATTCAGCAATAATATTTTACAAAATTTTACATACTGTACATCTCTAGACTGTATATTAGGAATTTCTATTTTTTATGCTTTAGTTCATTTTTATTTTATTCTATTTTATTCTATTGTTTTGCTCAATTTTGCTTCTCTTAATTTTGTACTGTCCACTTTCTGCCTTACTAAGCAAATTTCCCTCTTGTGGGACTAATAATGGCTTTTCTTATCTTATGACCGAGAGACTCAACCCATAAAAATGAGTTATGATTTTGCATATGGTAAACTGTCTCAGTTCAGATGAATGAAACAAGTGTAAAAAATGTAAAATATTCATACTTCTTTATTTTAACCAATACTAGTGGACCTGTTTGTAAAAAGAAACAGAATCCACATCGTTTAGATCCAAAAGACCGTAAGGTATCTTTAAGCACAGATTCTGGGGATACAAGAAAAACGTTTTTTGCTTCAACAGATTTACCTTTTGACAGCAGTGAATCGTGGCATTCATTAAAGCTGCTTAAACAAAAGGTGTAATACTGCTTGGTTTAGCCCAGAGGGTGGGCTAATGTCTGTACATTTGCTTGGAGCCACTTCTCCTCTAATTGTCTGCGTACAAACATGAGTGACCGTGTTACTATGTCAGTGCTTTAATTAATTTCACTGTCATGCAAGTAATGACAGGAACACGAATGGCAGGTGATACAAAACACAACCACGTGATGTTAGAACTTTTTTACATGGTCTGCAACCTTAAAATTAAATATTTAAATTATTTGCGCCTCAGTTTCTGTCCTAAAAGATCACCCCCATGAAAAGGTCGGCACGTACTGACTTTTGTTTCTTGGTGCTTCACATCAATAGGCCACGGGAGTCACAGTCTCACTCTAATGAAATTTAGTTTCTGTAATTCAGCAGAAATTATCCTAATATCCTAATCTATTTATAGATTTTCATGAGCAAATAAGTTCATTCTAATGAGACCAACATAAACATTATAATCAACATTTAAAAAGAATGCCTACTATATACCCTTATTCCTAAAAGATTCAGCCTCATTTATTGACTTAAATTAACTTTGCAGTTAACCATTAACAGCACAAAACAGATGTACATAAGGCAATATTTAGAAATGAATCTTTGAGTCTTAGCACAGTGCCTTCAAAAGTTGTTTAGGTTTTGTTTTTAGAGTGTTTAACTTTATTTGTGCAAAGGAGTATTTAAAGAGCAGCCTTCACTGATCTCTTTCTCAATTAAATCTCCACAGAGGCAAGGTCCTTAGGCTGTTTATGAGTGTTAAAAATATACTGGACATGATATTTGAATCTTATAGTTAAACAAATTATGTAATGTGCACCACTTATCTCAATTATCATTATCATTATATATTGCATTATAAATAAATATAAAATCTCTGTATATCTATCTATCTCTCTCTATCTCTCTCTATATATATATATATATATATATATATATATATATACATATATATAATAATTAATGCTGAAAGACAGCTGTCATGCACAACTATAGGCTGAACTGCTTATAGTCACCCCTCTGACTTATTTTCAGAAGACTAAACTCATCACCGTCGACTCCTTAAATATAATATTTCTAATGCATGCCGATATTTAAATATAAAACTGCCCAGCTTACAAAAAATGACATGCATGAACTAGTTTGCGTCTCTGTCAGTGACTTGGGATCCGTCAGAGGGTTCAAACGCCTGCGCATCATAAGCTGTGTGTTAAGAAGCGTTTTGCACTCTTCACACATTTTAAACAGCATTAAGTGGTGTATATCATTTGACCAGATTCGTTATATGATGGAAGTTCAGACGACCACATCAATGCAAGATGGAGTCAAAGCCCCTACATCTCTGGGTGGGTGAAAACAAGCACGGTTATACAACCGACTTACCCCTTTTGTTTGAAAGCAATCCAGTCATGTATTCTGTTCTTCCATTTTTCAGCCCGGGAAATTATGTGTGCAATAAAAGCAACCCTGGACCGGGAAGTCTCACGTTTTTCCCTAACAGTGTGTCGGGCGAAATAACGGCAGGTATAAAATGTTAATGCACCGTCCCATCCGGCCAGTGCAAGTTTCACCGCGTCCTAAAGTTGCATATCTGGATCGTCGCCACAGTAAACGCGAGGTCCGCCGGTCCACGAGTTCCAAAGCAAAGAGTTTCTCTCTTTTTATCCACGACCAGAAGGTATTGAATGGAATTCTCTTCACATATATGAAGGCTGTTTCACGAGGCAGTGCAATGACAGCACAGCTGATCTGAGAACTGCCGCTTCTCCCACTTCTCCCGCCCCTAAAATCCCACCGCACCGCAAAGACGCGCAAAAGGCTCCAGTGAGGTGGAGAACATAAATGGAATAATTCATCGGAGGAATAAAAACACAGGCATTAAACATTTGTATTACAGTCAGTACATCACAGCTACAGTATTCCCCGAATAATACTATTAAACATACTAAGGGACCATTTGAACACTGATGTTTCCAATTAAATACTACTAGTAATAAAAATGTAAAATCCCATAAAGGTTAATTAACTCACTGAAGCGTGGGTTTAGATTAATGCATATCATGAATGGCTCACTCATGCATACTGTTTTATAATAAGGTATTTCTGTCATTTTCTTATTAACGTAAATGTCCTGAACTTCAATCTCAGAATTTGGATAGGGGCGGGTGTTATGGGGAGATTGCGGGACCCCTGGGGGGAGACAGAATGGCTTATTCTGGTGGTGTAAACTGGTTTTAGAGCAATGGCTAGGCTGGTGTAACTACAATGTTATTTCCTTCTAGTACAATTGAAGACACACACACACACCAAACACACATACACACACACACACACACACACACACACACACACACACACACAC
>JBBMFX010098241.1:0-23547 GCA_037832545.1 Rhabdalestes septentrionalis | reverse complement strand
TCAAAAACAGAAGTATAATAGTAAATAAATATCGGTTCTGAATATCGGTTATCGGGCACATACACATGCAAATAATTGGTATTGGTATCGGTAATAAAAAATCAATATCGGTCGATCGATAATGTTAAATGCAGCATAAGATAGTCTACTATCTTAATGAGCACCATAAGCGTGAATGTCAGTATCTGTGCTTAAACGACCGGTGAGAGGTACTGGTCGAAAAAAAACCTCTTGCATGTTGTTCATTCTATATCTGTCCACCTAAGGCCTAGCAGGTTAAAATCAGGTAAAAACAGGTACAAAAGTTTTAAAGCTATACTCCAAATAATTTTTTTAAATAAATGTAAAGCAATATTTCATTTTAAATTAAATCAGGCTTCATACTAATTTTCAAACATGTTTATATGTTAAAGGGGGCCTTTTAAAACTTTTTTAAAATATGTATATTTATAACTCAAGTTATTGTGTTTTAGCACCCTGGGGAAAAAAAACATGTCACTTTATCAAAATAAGCGTTGGTAAGAGAGGAAAACACACTAAGTATAGATTAAGCTCAATTATCTCAATCATCAAAAGCATCAATATGATGGTCCATACTACAAAAGAGTCACCAAATTTTTTTACATTTGCACAATTTCTGGAAATTTACGAAGGATTCTTATAAAATTATGCACAAAAATGTTGCTGTTCAAAACAGACAGTAACTGTAAATTGAATGATGCACGCCACACATTGACTGGCATAAAAAAACAGACAGCTTACTTAAACCAATACATGAAGTTTGTGTTGACAGCAGGGAAGCACATGTTGTTGCTACAGGAGCCTCCATAGCTTGGGGGACACGCCGAGCACGGGACGCCCACTCTGTACGGAGCTTCTCCTATCCAGTTACCCCTGCAATTTAATCAGTAATTTAGATTGTAAACATAGTTTATAAAGATTGCGAACCTTAGTGAGTTTTGAATGTAATCATCAAACATTTGTGTGTGATGCAAATTCATTATAAAAATACATTTGAAAGGCTTCTGAATGTGCCCACATTACAGGACCCATCACATACAGGTGGTCAGCTTTAATTAACAAAGCTTCTTTTTTTAATCTCTGGTTAAAAATGACCCTGTATAATTTGAATGGATTAAGATGAAAAAAGTAGAATGGTAGAGTGACTACACACTTAACAAAAAAAAAAAAGACTGATATCTAACTGGCATCAATGTCGAATTTTGGCAGATTTAACTGGTCAAAAGTAATATAACTTTCTGGTTTGTTGACTGTGACACCCACCTCTGATCCAACTTGAAATGTATATATATATATATATATTTATATGTCTCCATACAGAAGTATGAAGCTGTAGCACATTATGTTAATGAGTTAATGAATTGTTCCTGATGACGACGGCCAGTATGCAAATATGCGTGTAAAATATGAGGAGAAAACATAAGAATGGAGTCGAGCAAGTTGGTGTCACACTCGTATATACTTTATGGTCACATGAGGTGTTTGAGAAACGAACACAGCAAATCACACGATCTGGAACAATGAGGCAGTGGACAGATCATGTGTTTTCACTTTTCTTGCCTGTTCAGTCCATAAAATTCCTCGGATACAGTAACGTTACTTCCTGCTGGCCTGTGTATGGAACTGCAGTGTCCGCTTAGTGCTCAGCTAACAATATCACATTGTCACTTTCCCACAATGGTTTTAGCTTTATTTGAACACAGAATGTGTTAATTGTGCCCATTCTGTCCACTGGGTTGTGTAAAATCTAAGATGAGATAAACCTTTATTAGTCCCACGAGCGGGAAATTTGCTATTGTAGCCATGTGAAAATTAAGTTACTGTTTTGAATGAAAAATAATTTCAGTGCATCACTTTTTTCAGAGCCGTTCTCAGTTTGAGGCCCCCCAGGTGACCATAGATCTTCGTAGCTTAGTGTTTTTCTCCTTCTCTACCACAGCTGTGTCAACTCATCAGCTAATTACCAAAACCTTCGTAAGTAGAATCAGATGTTTGGAGGCAGAAAGTGTGCAGCTCTGTTCTACAGCTCGCCAGGGTTGGACTGAGGACCAGTCTGCTAGACTTTAATTTTAAAATAATCAACAAAGGGTTCTTTGAGTGATGACATCGAAGAACTATTATAGTTATTAGAAAGATCCATTGTAGCAGACATGAGAGTGGGAAGACTGTTTGAAAGGAGTAAATATCCTGCATGTAATGTCAAGCTTGCATGCCAGTGAGGTTCCCAATAGAAAAATATTTATGAAAAGTTCCTCGCAGGACCTAAAACTGGTTCCCCTATGACATCACACCAAAGAACCTGTTCTTGCACTTTTATTTAAGAGTGTATGGTATTAATAATCCATCAGTGGTGATGTCGAAATTATTTCTCACTCATAGCTCACTGAATCAAGTGGGGACTTTCTGTCCAAAGTGCAGATTCTAAAAGTGCAATTCTAGCATTATTTATGAATGTAAATATTAAATGAAACAGGTTTGAATAAATGGAAGATGTGCAGACGGCATTCCCATAGTGTTACTCACTTTGGGGAATAATTGCAGACCAGGTAAGTCGCCTGCCTCCATACTGCCCCCCACACCACCATGTTGTGACACACCTGAACCGCACAGCCGACTCGGTTTGATGTTGCCCACACCATCTGCACGAAACCAGAGCATATCAGAAAGGGTCTAGCACTGACAAAATCTCATCTGCATAACTTCCTGAATGTAGTAGATGAGCCTCGACATGTCTGGTGTCTGAGGTTTGCTTCTTTATTACCAAGGATAATGTAGCAATAAGTCTATGCATGCTAACTTACACTTTATATACAAAAGTATTTGGATGTCTAACCATTACACCAGCAGGGACTTAAATGACGTTGCTTTCAATTACATAGACTTTAAAATGGAGTTGGTCCCCCTTCGCAGCCATAACAGCTTCCATTCTTCTTGGAAGGCTTTCCGCAAAATTCTGACATTTCTGTGGGAATTTGTGCCCATTCATCCTGTAGAGCATTTATGAAGTCAGACACTGATGTTGGATAAGAAGGCCTGCCTCATAATCTCTGTTCCAGTCCATCCTAATCTCTGTTCCAGTCCATCCCAAAGGTGTTGGATGGAGTTGAGGTCAGGGCTCTGTGCGGACCATTCAAGTTCTTCCACACCAAACTCATCCAGCCACGTCTTTATGGACATTGCTTTGTGCACTGGGGCACAGTCATGCTGGAATATAAAGGCTTCTTCCCCAAACTGTGTCCATTAAATTGGAGGCATGGTGCTGTCTAAACTGTCTTGATCTTCTGAAGCATTAAGATTTGTCTTCACTGGAAGTAAGCGTCTCCTGAATTAAATCTTTGAGGTGTGTCCCAATACTTTTGTCTATAAAACTAAAGAACACCTCGTACATTAAACCTGTCTTGGCTGACATTACATTTGGAGAAGATATATTCATATTTGATATTCATCTCTGATCTAAGCATTGAAAATCAGTCATTATCAGAAACTGAAGAAACTGCTTTCACACTTACTTGTGTGTAATGTGTACACATGGGTCCATAACAGCGCATGGGGCACCTGGGGTTACAGTCTCGGGGATATGGAAAGACATAATCCTTCACTTCATCGTACCAGGGCTTAACCAGCTGGAGGATAGAGCGATAGCTGGGAATGGAAAAAGATCAGAGCAAGTCTCAATTACAAAAGGCACCAAAAAAAAATCCATAGCTAGAATAAATGCAATACCAAAAGCAAATTTAATACAAATATATGCATCACAATCATTTGTAACACTAACAATTAACATTAATATAACAATATATAACTCATACATGATTATTTTATTATTATTGTTACAGGCAAAGCTGAGCAGTTGCACCTAATATGTGGTCTCCATTTCAGAGTGGTGTGGTTTACCCTGAAACTGCTGAATAAGAAGGTTTACCAGTAGTGAGGAGGACACACACAACCTCAGCGTAGATTTTATAGTCACGCTATAGCACATATAGATATTTGGGCCGGCAAATATATTCGTATTTCCTGCCTTTCCCAAGAGCCTGTCCATGGTGCTGAAACACATGGAATGCAGCTCAGCATTTACCAAAAAATATATCCACAAAGGGCATTAAAACATTCGTAAATATTTGTTGTATTTACTATTTATCCATGAAATTGTAACAGTGATGTATTTGGTTAGTCATCCCTTGGCCTACATTCGAATCAGCACACTGTTTGTAATGCTTGTTTATTTGATGTATCCTTTATTTGTATATTTGCACGACCGTAGTTTTGTCTTTTCAAAATGCTCTTTAATTTAATCTACATCATTCAGGGGCACATTTCACTACATCTTGAACTTTGTACTGTTAGTCTTACTTGCCAGTGCGGACAGAGAGGTTCTGGCCCAGGTACCGGAGCAGGTAAGGTGGTCCATGGTCCCAGATACAGGTAGCAGCCCAGGCCTCCGCAGATCGGGCCAATCCTTCATCCCACACCTGCTCATACACAGCAAGACTGAGAACTGCTAAATATTAATTCACCCACAATTGCTAACCTAGTTAACAATGATTCAAAAGTACCAGGGGAACCAGTTAGAATCTGGTAAAAACAGGTATGACATTCAAGAGGTAACTCTTAATTTTACCCCTTAAAATTACCTTAATTTTTACTTAAATTTCCAAGAAATTAAGGAAAAATAAGGGTAAAAGTTCACAGATTAAGGCTGATTAAGGGGTAAAACTACTGATTTTACCCGTACTATTTAAAAATTTCCCCTTAAATAACTGAACTTCCTGAAAAAATGCTGTATGTTCACACTCATACCTTAAATACACTTTTAAGGTAAAATTAAGAGATCAGTTTACAAATGATCGGCCACTTAAGATGTTTGGCGTATTTTCGGAGGTAAATTAAGGAGTTAAGCACATTTTAGGTACATTGTGTTTCATAAAGGTAAAGTCACATTTCTTAATCTCAAACACATTAACATATATATATAAACATTGTTAGAAGTTTCAAACATTGGACAAAAACTAATCTGCAAAAACAGCCCATTTTAAATCCACCCTTCAGGCTGAAGTTATAAATGCCGTTTCAGTCCAGATTGTCCTGTTAATGAGGCACAATACAGAGCAGCCAATTAGAATGGAGCTCATTAATGCGAAGATGGTGACCAACTGGACTGAACTGCACAGCGCGCACACACACACACACACACACACACACACACACACACACACACACACACACACACACAGACATATGCAACTACTGCTTGCCCTGATACATGTGTTGCATGTGTGTGTATTTTCTAGAAAAGAATGCAGTGTCAGTTTCAAAACATTCACGCAGTCCAAACAGACCTGGCCATATGATGGTGAAACACACGGTAGTGAAACCCATGCCACTGAAATCAATGGCAAAACATGAATGCTATGTCTAATACAAGCAGTACATATCTGTTTAAATTCCACATTGATCCCAGATTTAGGAAATATGTTTGAAAATATGTCCATCTTGCCTGTCTGGCCATATAAGGCTATATTACAACAGCCAAACATTTAAGACTGTCCAGCAGAGGGAGCATTTACATGCACCTTACGGCAGAACTCTTACAATTAACCCAGGGTGGTGCTGTTTCTCCAACAGTGCTGCTTTTTTCATCTCCAATCAGGACCATCTGGTTTCGGGTATAACAAGCACCAAGGTGATAACAAGTGGAGTATTTCTTCACTGAGGCAGGTGCCTTTTTAATAGGGGTGGACCAATATATCAATACTGATCATCAGTTCTAAAGGTCTCAGTGGGAATGCTTTGAACTAATGCATGAAAATCGATTCCACTGCAAGTTTTTTTGTCAGTGCACTGCAAAGAAAATGCATTCATTATGGCATGCTTAAGGGTAAAGGAAATAAATGAATAAAAAGAATGAATGAATGAATGTTCACTAATCTCATTCAATCTCAAACGTAATGCACTGAACTGACTCAAGCACACACATCGTTTCTACACAAACTTGCACTTTTGGCAATGGCTGTGGCGCTGCATTGATATGTGTGGGTGCACAATCAAATCAAGTCAGTCCAACGAATTTATTCACCCTGATTGAAATTTTAATCTGGGCACTTTTAAATGTAATCTTGAACCTACATCACCACAATCCCATAAGTTTGCTTCTTTTGAAATCAGGGGTATTCATAGGCAGCCTTCGCCGCCTTTGCAGTGTCTGCTCTGGATACTGGAAAATTATTGTGAGGGTGTGATTCCATTGAACTGATGATGAATGACAGGTTATGGATCACAGACCACTCAAACTTCAACTGCCCCCCTCCCCCCTACAAGTTACATTCGAGATAAGAGAAAGTGATCTACAATACATAACATCGGTGTCACTCATCTTCAGTGCTTAACCTCACTGTTATTGAGGCTGAATGCAATCAAATCCTCACAGCAATATTACAGCATCCACAGTTTGGTAGCCTACGATGATTGAGACGTGCAGCTGCTCTTATTCATTCCACTGGCGAAATAAGCGTGCAACTTTCACCAAAGTGGCTAAATTCACTACTCAGAGGAATTGTGGGAATATTTATGGACCTGTAGTGGAGATTGGGATGCTTACCATGTACTCCATGTTGGCTGCAGGTGGGAACACGTTGGCCCGAACCTTGTTGTGGTAATCCAGGATAGCGATCATGTCGCTCTGGGAGATGAAGCGCTTTCTTCTTGATTTGGGCTGAGAAGCTTTGATATTCTCCTCCACGCTATTGTTAACACTCGTGTTGGCTCCTGAGAGGAGATCCGTATCGTTCTTCAAGGTCCATGCACTTGCCTCGCTGGCGAGACACGCGAGCACGAGGAGAAAGTGGCTGTTCCTCATCCTCCTCACTTCCAGCAAGGGATGAACCCCAGTAGAAACGAGAAACATACAGATCCTGACTGCCTGCTAAGGTATGGATCAGAAAATATTTCTTCTCACCTTCCCTTAGTTGCAACAACGCTGCTCTGTCTATGCTCTCTCTCTGATGATCTCTCTCTCTCGCCCTCTCTCTCTCTCTCTCCCTCACGCTCTCTCATATACTTTCCACCCTGCCAGTTTCCCACCGCGCTTTTCTTATCCCTCTGCTTTATATACCCTGGAGTCCCTCCCTGTCACCTGGAGCAGGACAGTAGCCAAAGCTTAAAGGTACAGTTCGGCCACAAATCAGCTTCACACACTCTACAACAATCACCCTATCACACACACCCTTTACTTCGTATGCTTACAGTATATTGACAAAAATATTGGGACACACCTGTTTTTCAGGGTTTGGTCTAAGGCCCTTACCTCACGAGAAGCAAAATCGTAATGCTTTAGTGTACCAAGCCGTTTTGGGCAATGCTACGCTTGCAATTTTGTGGACACAGTTTAGGGTAGAAGCTTTTCTATTTCAGCATGACTGTGCCCCAGTGCACAAAGCAGGGTCCATTTAGACGTGGTTGGATTAGTTTGTTGAGGAAGAACTTGATCTAAACCTCATCCAACACCAGTAGGATGAACTGGAATGGAGAATGTGAGCCAGACCTTTTCATCCAACATCAGTGTCTGGAATCATAAATGCTCTACCGAAAGAATAGGCAAAAATTCCAATAGAAACTCTTGTGGAAAGCATTCCATGAAGTGTGGAAGCAGTTATAGCTGCAAAGGGGGGGTCAAACTTCATATTAAAGTCTATGTATTTGAATGCAGAGTCCCTGTTGGTGTAATGGTCAGGCATCCAAATACTTTTGTCTATATATTGAATGATGAATGGAGTGAATGGTGCCAAAAGCTTCCAAATGAAGGCTATTATGCCAGTTAACATTATGCATACTGGTGAGCCACTAATTTATGGCCAGCTACTGTGATGCAAAATGATCAACCAAAGATTGAATTCATATGTGACTTTTTTTTTTACAAACCATAAAAGTCCATTAAAAAGTTTTAAGATACTTACATTTTTTGTCACGTACACAGACATGTAAGTAAAACAAGTGAAATATAACCCTGAAACATCTGTGAGACTGTGCAATATAGCCAGTTACAACGAAGTAAAGAGAAAATAAAAGGCTAGACCTGAGTAATAAAAATATTTAGATATTAGATAAAAAAATATAAAAATAAATTTTACAGAGGTTAATAAGCGAAAACAAATATTTACAAGTGAAAAAAAGATCTCAAGTGTGCAAAGAGAGTAGGAAATATATGGAGAAACGTATTGTGATGTCTGATGATTACACCGACTGGGTCTTCAAGACTTTGCATTCCAATTCATAGACTTTAATATGGAGTTGGACCCCCTTTGCAGCTTTAACAGGGGCCCAGCCCAAATCGTGAAAAACAGGTGTGTCCCAATACTTTTGTCAATATAGTGTAGGTTAAATGCTAAATGCTTTGCCCAAATGGCGACCTATGGAAGGAAAATACAGAATCACATTGGACCGTCCACACCTCTTCCATTTTGAAGATGCCTTCTGTCCCCTTTATTTTTTCTGAGTGCTTCATGTTATGCTTTTAGAACAGTATGAGCATTCTAGAGTGTAAAGGTCTTATTTTATGGCGATAATATGATTCTGCCGGGCCTCTCTCATGTTTGTTTTTTCTTGTCATGCTCGTTATATATTTGCACTTGTTCTGTGTTTGGTTCTGAAGCGCTTTTCTCCCAGAGCAGACGGAGAGCCAAGTTAAGAAGCCTTTCAGATGGGCCTTGTTTTGTTTGGCAGGTGAGGCCTGGCAGAGAGAGCCGGGTGACGCAGATAGTGGAAGACCACTCCCCTTTTCCGCTGAACTGTGAGTACTCCACTTTTCTTAGAAATTACACTGATACATATACATGTGATTAGTCAAGTCCACTGTCACTAGAATAATGAACCTCAATATCACACTTTAGCTGTATATTATTTTACCTTACAGTCTGATTCCATTCACCTTTTTTTTAGAACAGGACCAATAGCCAATTGATGCATGAACCATAATCATCTGCTGCAGAAAATTGAGACTTGACTGTGAATTTAACGCCTAATTGATACATCCCAGCATATTGTATTCTGTCAGAAAAGAAGCACTAATTGTAGCAGTAAATGTGTTTCTTAAAGATAGACAAAACAGCTGGAAAGCAGAGCTGGCCTGAATAATTCAGATACTTGAGTAGTTTTTTTATCATAACTTGTATATTTGTTCAGTCTTGGGTTTGGAAGCTTTATTTTTTTACTCGAGCCAACATTTGTAGCCAAACACATTCTCCCATTTAACCTTCTAAATAAACCAGTCATTCCAATTTGTTACGCCCTTAGCATCTTCTTGGCTCCAAAAACTGTATTATAAATGAGAGGCTACAATCATGGCTTTTACAACAAGCTATGTTGCACTTGCAGTTGGGCTTCAGCTGCCTTTGAATATATAATTCATACACAATACATTGCTCATTACTGAAATGTAGAAATGAAAATAATAAATTATGGTTAAAAATAACATAAAATATGATTTTTATGTGATTTCTGAGTATTTGAGGACTTTCTCTGAAGCTCTAAATAATCTGTTGGTCTATAGTTTAAACAGGAGGTATGCTAGCAAGCTAGCTTTCATAATAAACCTTGGAAATGTTTAAGTCAATTTTAAAGGTGAGTTCATGAGTCATTGATGTAATTTATGTCAATCAACATGCAACTCAAGGCAACATAGGTATGTGACATATCAAATTTAAATCTGATTTTGGTGTTTATTCTGTATCTTAACTTACCTTAGCAAACATATCCAAACAGAGCTGTACACGAATTCCGAGCAACTCAAATGTTGGATCACGGCCTGGTCCGAACCGAGGGTAGTGCCAGGCAATATCGGGCTGGGTTCGGGCAGAGAATCTAAATTCTTATTCATAGTGCCTCTAAATGGACAAAAGTATTGGGACATAACATCATTCAACTCTGAGGTCAAGCTATCTTACAGGAAAAAATGTCTCGTCTCGTTTTAGTCAATGAAAATGAAGAGACACTTTAACACAGTTTTTAACTTGTAAACCACATTAGGCTCGTTCTTATTCGTCAACAAAACAACATTATAGGTTTTGTTTCTTTATTGTCACATGACCAGCATTAACGTCGAGTCTCGTCTCGTTTTTCTCACGTGAAAAATGTTCGTTGATGAAGATATTTCGTCATAATTTTCGTTGACAAAAACAACACTAATGACCACAAAGCTGCAGGTTCAAACCCCCACATTCTACCATTGTGGCCTAAAGCAATACACACAACCTTCAGTTGCTCCAGGGCGACTATCCCTGTTGCTAATGAGTGAGTCACTTTGGATAAAGGTGCTAAATTCCCTAAATGTAAACATATCCAAAATCTAATTTATATGAGAGCAAATTTAAGTGTCTGGTAAAATTTTACCGGATCTGGGATGTGTCACAGTAAAGACTCAGCTCTAGCTAACTATTGCTAAACTGGCACTTGTATAGTGGATAAAATCTCATCTATGTGAGCACAAACTTGTTAGAGCAATGGGCAAACCTGGCCTTATTCTGTAATAAACTTTTCGCTGATCCACTGTAAATGATTTCCCCCATCATTCTACCAACAGCCATCCAAATACATTATTAGAATTTCTTTTTTTTTGGCATGTTCTAGATTTGTAATAGAATTCTGAGGCAGCAATCATTTTGAAGTACCATCATCAGTTTTCAATTACTTGGTGTACATCACTCCCACCTAGTCCCAAAACTTTCCACCTGCATGTTTGAAAATGATACTGATTTAGCACAACTGACAGTGATGATGCTTGACAACAATTATGAAAAATGCAGTCAAAGACCCGCTTTTAAAGTCATCTTGAGTTTTGATTACATCAATTTGCTCCCACTGTGCATCTTCATATTTTCATAATACTATATTTTTTCACCTCCCCCTTACACCCACCACACCTATCATCAGGAGAAAACACCCGGCTAGCTCAGAGACTCTCTCTGACATCATGTGTTACTCAGAAATGTCACAGGTTGTAAAAATTGCTCACACTGACTTTGGAAACATAAAAAGAGCTCTTCATAATAGCATTGGAAAGTTATTTAGAGAACCAAAATGGATTCTCTGTGGCATCACTATAGAGAATACTTTATTTAAATGGATTATTCATATTAATTTGATTGCCATCCTGGCATGAGAGTGGAGATCCAATGTATAGCCAATCAGATTTTCTTTTATGAGAATGAGGAATAAACCATAAGGGACCTGACTTGTGGTTTGACCCTACCATTGCTTTGGTCAATTTAACTAATGTTCTCTGATACTTTCTTGAAGATTAACACTAAATGTGTTTAATCTAAACACATATGTTTAATCTAAACACATTTAGATTAAACATATGCACTTACTTGTATAAAGTTGAATTCATGCCTGGTTAACCATGTACACACTTTTTGACAATTATGGCTGTTATTGCAGACTGGATTGTAAACAAAGGATATTTTCCCCTGTGGCTCTCTACTCAGATAGAATTCAGCTTTAAATCCCAGTTGTGCCACATGCTGCCAACTGGAAGTCCAAAGGATTTGGTACTTAGAAGGCTCCTTTGAGTCCACTAATGGCAACTGAATTTATTTATTGTGTTTATAAACTTACTAGGATTTTATTGGTCCATTTGTATGTCTTTAAGTTAATAAATATAAGGGCTCACTGTGCCCAACCTAGTTTTTATTCACTGTCTATAACGTTATCACTTTTAGGTGTAATATTCCTTTAAATACAGAAGGGTGACATAATGCAGAATGATTCCACTGTGAAATAAATGTGTCTGTGAATAATTTGGAAGAAGATTTAGCCACATATTAGAAGCAAAGACGTTATAAAATAAAAGATTGAATTAACCACAAAAAAAAGAAAGGAAATGTGGTCTGATTTATGTCCGGCAAGGAACGTCTAGATTTCCATTTCAGGATTATGACACCTAATGGTAGAACCATTTTTAACAGAAAATGTGTTGAACAGATTCATGGCCAAGTCACAATAGCATGACTGAGATGACTCGGTATGAAAATGCAAGGCTTCGATGAAATGAGATTTTTGAAATTAGGCCCACACCGTATTCTGTTACTGTGTGGTCATTTGAGTTTTCACATTACCAAATCTCAGGTTTAGGAGTATTTTCTGGAGAAACTCTTTTCCTTCAGTTCAGTATGGTAACTAAGCGGACAGACAGTGTGTGTGAGCTTTGAGTGTGTATATTAATGGTCTGGTGGTAACAGACTCAGTAGAAACTGTGTGTGTTTGTGTGTGTGTGTGTGTGTGTGTGTGCGTGTGTGTGTGTATGTGCATCTGAATCTGTGCCTATTATCTGTGAACTGTTTTTATTTCTTCAGTTTCAAAAGTTTGGGAGCATCATTTCTTTCATATGTTTTAAGATTTTCAGTTCAGTAATCAGAATCAGAATTGCATTGATCCCAGTTGACAGTGCTTACATTATGACTTTGCAGTCACACAGAGATAAGTACAATATGAAATATAAAGCCTGAATAAATCCAATAAACAATCTGCAGAAAAATCTCAGTGTGAAATACATGATGCTATATACAAAAATGCTGTGTGTAAATACTATAGAAAAGTGAATTACTAATAACACATAGTAGAGATAAGTAGTAGGTTAGACAATATTGACACAAGTAATGATGTTCACATAGTGACACATTGCACATCATAATTAGAATATATTAGAATTAAATGATTAAGCACCCATTAAGGACACCTCACATGGTACTGCACATAGTAAAACTATTGCACATAATATGACAATGCACATGATGGTGATATTTTAGCACCCGATAAGAAAATTGCATGACATTGCACGTGGTAGACTATTTCACATATTAGTAAAATAATAATGTAATTCTCATGATGATAGTGATTTATACTCAATGAGAAATTGCACCAAGAGACATCAAAGTCTACATACGGAAGACCAGCCTACTTTGACCACTCCTGCGTGTGGCCAGTGAGTTCTTAGAAGAGTCCAGCTTATTGTCAATATGAACATCAAGGTATTCGTAGTCCTGAAGATTCTCTGGGATCTTCTCAGGTCCACTACCAATTTTTGTGTTGCTGATGTTGAGCCGCAGTTGATCCAGCTCACACCAGTCAACAACACTGCCCACAGACAGTCCTGTATTCTGAGTCATCCACATGTCTGATACATCTGACTATTCCCATGAGTCTCTGGAATTTCTGGAATATCGGGGAATTTCAGTAAAGGCATTTCCAGACAGGGATAGTCAGGGAATTTTATCATTTGTGTGCCAAGTCAAGGAGTTATTGTTAATAGCTTATAGTGCAGTAGCTAAAACCAGATGTGTATTAATGGGTCATTGTTCCCAGTGTGTCCTTACACAAACATGCTAGACAAGTTTAAATCATCACTGCGCTTCTTCAGTCATCCACATCAAGCAGCTGTGTAGCATGTAGAGCTGCTTTGTTCAGAATGGCCCATTTTGCTGTGGCCATTTCTAGATAAAACAGGCATGTAGAGGATGTCAGAGATGAAGTTGAAGTTTTGGTATGGTCCATTCAACACGCAAAGCTACCTATGTTCAACAGTAATCACAATGTGTTCTATAACCTATTTAAATGCCCTTTTCTACTCAGTATCCAAAGGTTATGTTGGACATTTCTTTTTACGGGATATAATGGAAATTGAGCTTTTTGATCAGGGAAAGTCATGGAAAAGTCAGGGAATTTTAAGTCTGATTTAGGGTGGGAACCCTGGTGTTGTACAGGAAGACAGATGTATTTAAGCTGAGGAGGAACGGTGATAGAACTTTTCTTTGAGGAGCTCCATTCACTACACAGCTATCTGTCATACATATAGCCAGGGCAGTTGGTTGCCTAATTGCACCCCTGAGGTATCCTTGAGCAAGGTACCATGCCTGCTGCTCAATGGGTGCTGTGTTCCAGGATGTCCACTGCTTCACTTGGCATATGAGTTTTACTTACATCCACGTTGCCACATGTACTGTGGCCTATCAGTCAGGTAGTCCATAATCAATGTGACTACAGACGCATGAACCTGCATAATAGACAGCTTACTCCACAAACAGGCTGGCTGAATGGTGTTGAAGGCACTGAAGAATTCTAAAATCATGATCCCCAGGGAAGCACTTGTACCCACTCGTTTTTTCAGCTGTTTGTCGGTTCTGTAAACCAGTTCTTAACACTAGAATGACAGCTAACTGGCTATACCTATAACAGCGGCATGCGCCAATTTACACAGTGCCCAGTTTCGAACAAGACACTTCTTGATATGACCGCTGCTGCAGTGTTCATGTGTTTAGTCCTGCAACCTGCCAGCAAACATCCATGCAAGCTGCAGCCAGCAGACACAGCAAGTGTCCAGTGGAGTTTGACCCAGAGTCCATCATACAGCGCCAGTCTGCATATCAGAATCAGAATCAGAATTGCGTTAATTGGCCGAGTATGTCAGGAATTTGATTCCGGTCGATGGACTTTCTCAAACACAACATTATTAAACAACAATATGTAAAAATATGTGTGTACATGTGCCTACACCACACCCATATGTCTCTTACAGAGCATGATTGCTGCTCCAATAGACCAAAAGACCCGATTCTGATTCTGGACCTGTCAGAGGTTAAAGGGGGAGGTCTGCCAGGACCTCTTTTAGTTTAAGCCCAAATTCACATTTATTTCTCGTAATGTTACATTCTTCCGTTATTTATTTCATGTAAAATTGCTAATTGTTTTATTGTTAACATATCAGTCGACTGTTTGGTTTGAATCATTCTGAATTTTGTTTGTCATTTAAACAGTTTTTTAATTACCTTTGAGGAATCGAGGGAACTGATTAAGCAGACCCAGAAAAGAACCTGGATCAATTAAGCAGTACCGAGATCGGACTTGGAATTTTTAAAAAAATCAAATGATAATCATCCCTAGGAGGGTGTCCAGGGTCAGTCTCTCGAGGACCTTAATGCTGTGAGAGGTGAGCATAACTGGCCTGTACTCCGATGGGGCACTGGGACGCACCTTCTTCAGTACAGGAGCCAGACACAATGTTTTCCCAGGACAGGTACTTTCTTTGTTTAGGCTGAAGTTGAAGATCCTGAGCAGTATTCCACATGGCTGGGGGACACACAACTACTTGTGGGCTTATGCCACCTGGGCCCGATGCCTTGGCAGGATGGAGTCGTAGTTTTCTCCTCACTTGGTCCTCAGTGATGGTGATGGGCAGTCCATGGTTGTCAGAGTCATAATTTGCATGAGGAGAGGTGGTGGATAGTCTAGCTAATAAGATGGTGGCAGAAGGAGAGAGGAAGCATAGAGAGCCACATTCTGGCATAACACTGATGGAGAAAGCAGGAGTGCTGCATGACATGCGGGTCATGCTGGAGCTAGAGCTAAGATGAAGCCTGCCGTCAAACCTGTTATAATAACAGGTTAAACTCATTGACCCTCTCCGTATCACCATCAATCCCCTGGCTGCCGGTCTTGAAGCCTGTGATTGTCTTCATGCCCCTCCACACATAACTGCTGTTTTTCTGTTGCAACCTTTGCTCCAGCTTTCTCCTGTAGCCATCTCCTCCCTCTTTACCTCCACAGACAAGCGCCTCTGTGCCTCCTTGGCTGCCCCCCTGTCACCTAACCTGATTACTTCCTTCTTCTCATACAGGAAGGCTTTGATGTCTTGGGTGACCCATGACTTGTTGTTGGGGAAGCAGCGTATAGATTTCACTGGCACAGTGTTATCAGCACAGAAGTTCATGTACTCTGTGACACGGTCTGCTGTATTTGAAGCGGAGAGAAACAGAGCGGTCCAGTCACCTGACCCCTAACTTTTTACCCCGTCAAAGGGCTCTTGAAGGAGTGGGTGTGCAGTTTCAGGTTGATAAAATGGTGGAACATCCTGTAGGCACATTTTATCTTTGAGGAACATCTGGAAAAAAATTCTTTATACAAGTCAAAGCTAGTTGTCATTCATTCATGAAGAATTCTTGTGAAGTTATTGATGAGGAATGAGGGTATACTTACACTCAATGCCCAAACACCTACCTTATGGGCAAGTGGTCACAATTGTGGACTGTCCATAAGGTCCAAAGGCCACTTTTTTATGTGCCATTTTTAGATCTACAGTGATGGTGGCCCATCTGTAGCTGACGTTTTTGTGCACCATGTATGAATGTAGAATGTAGAGTGAATGCTCTCCCCTTTAGAATTAATTCAGAGAACAATTGCTAGTTCTTAGTAAGTGTGGTGTGGTGCTTTGTATCAGTGACGCGATGTGTCTTCTATTTAGCATGATGTGCAGTAAAACTTTTAGTTTTTGTAACAAATGTTTTCATGCATGAAATAAAATTTCTTAGTCTTTATTATGTTATTACAACCCAAAAGAACAAATGCTAGTTTCAAAGAAATATCTAAATCTCCCAGCCCTTTTTAATATGATAGAGAGAGAGAAATATAGATAGTAAGAGGGAGGCCTTACAGAGTACTTTGTGTCTTTGTGTCACTAAATACAGATTTGCTTCTCCTCAGTGCTGTGCTGGCTTTAGATCTCAATGCTCGTCCAAGCAAAGCTGGCAAAGAACAAACCTGTAATCAAACAGCAGTTCACTGAAGGCATGAATTCTATGTATAACTGTTGTGTTTATATTCTTTAAAATGGAAAATAAGCGCAGCAGCCTTTTAATCTACAAATCCTGGACTGGTAAAAGAAGCTGCGGAGCTGAATGCACCCATATTAAAACTCCGATATATCTCATAATAAAACTTTGAGTTGCCTGGATGACTTCTTTATTAGATTTCCATCTCCAGCAGAAGGTTGCCATAGCCTTATTACTGTTACACCATGTGTAGAAATGAATAGTATCTGGTGACATTCGCCTCAGTGCCAAAATGCACGGTCCACCTGCGGCAGAACAATTGCTTTTCACAACTTGGTGAGATGGAGAAGACTTTTCATGCTGTAAAGGTCATCAAAGTTCATGACGAATAAGCTGGAATCATTACATTACTATTATTGCCTGTTTTTTGTCATATTTTGTTGTCTAAAGCATACTTTCTTGAAGTTCTTCTGTTAGTCTGGCACCTTTCAAATTTGCACTTTTCTCACAGAGAAACTGAGCAAACAGAGTGGGCTGAGGCTGTAATAACACTGTAATAGTACTATATGAGCCATTAGGGGAGTTTTCCCTGCCGCTACATCTTAAGACCAGTAGGAACTTCTGGGAATGATGTGTGTAATGTGTTGACATTAGCAGGCATTGCTTCATGGCTTACACAATACTGTGGATTCACAAGCTAAACTAAAGCTGAATGGAGTGAAAACAGATAGCAGAAAACAAACAGGAAAAAAACAAGGGTTTGGACGCATTTACTTTTTCATTTTCTTTATTTTCACCATTTTCCATTTTAACGAAAGGCTCAGAACTATAAAATCATTAACATATGTTTGATAGGATAAGCAGATCCCTCATTAGCTTCAGCTGTTGTCTCATTGTTACTTATCTAACTGTACATTGTTGATTTCATCTTAGCTGGCTGATTTTGCTCAACTGCTTTGAATAAAACATTGTCCTCATCATGTTGACATTCCCATAAAACTGTTGACATAAAGGCATGTCAAATTTGACAGATTATAGCAGGGTTTACTTGTGTACAATGCAGTGTGTCAGACTTGCACCCCAGTGACTCAAAATTTGACTCACACTCTCCCCTGGAGACCCAAAGCTTGTTTGTCCCTGAGTCTCATCCATAGACTTGAGACTCAACTTAAACTCACAACCTAGATCAGGGGTGTCAAGCTCCGGTCCTGGAGGGCAGGTGTCAAGCACAGTTTGATGGTTCTCCTCCTCAAACACATTCACTAAACCTGACAATTGACTGGCGAGGTGAAACAGGTGTTTCTTAGCAGGGAAATCACCAAACCGTGCTGAACCACGACCCTCGAGGACTGGAGTTCGACACCACTGCCCTAGAGATGCAAGATTTTACTTGGACTCTAAAGACCAAAAGCTTGACTCTGACCCAAACCCAAATGAACGAAATTTGACTTAGACTCACAACCCAGAGATCCAAGAATTGCCACGGACTCGCACTACATACCTCTTCAGATAAACCATAAAGACTCGCACCCAAATTTGGCTAAGATTCACACTCAGCGCGACTCGACAATCAACTCAAACCCCATAGACTCAACTCTCTCTCACATCTCAGAGACTTGACACTAGACTCAGACTTTCACACCTGCTTCAGCACAGCGACGCGACTCAGTGACAGCGAGGTAGAGACGAGAGGCTGTCTGAAGATAAACCTTTGAGTTTCATTGACTTAATGATAAGGCACACAGGTGTCTAGTTGGGAGATGATTTGGGGAGTGACAAACCTGACCCTTGGCAATGATTAGCAAACCTTGCAGTAGTACATACAAAATACCACACTTTTAAAATGGATTAGTCAATAATGACCATAAAGTGTTATAGATGGACAAATAAATCGAGGATCATATGATCAAAACTAACAAAAAAAAAGTGCCTCCCAAAACGTGCTGATGTCTACAAAACATCTGTCAGTTGACTGGTAGGGCAGATGTTTAGAGCAAGAGCAGATGTTTGGCACACATATGTATCGGCACACATAAACACAAGTGCAAGCGCTCACGCATGGACACACACACCCTGACACACACAAACTCACTTGCACTCTTCAGCAAGTGTGCTTTCCGATCTCATGTTTCATTCAGAGTTCACCACAGCCAAGAGAAACACATTTAATAAATCATTGATAGTATTAGAAGGCCATAAACAGGCCACGGAGTCTCACTGGTGATGGCAACATCACAGATGTCCATCATCACACATACTTAAATGATAAAAAATCACTCTACTCTAGATCTATACTTGTCTTCCAGGACACAAACACACACACAAACATAGACACACACACACATATGTATATACACACATGATCTGTCAGAACTTTACAGGAGATGAAAATATGGAGATGCTGTTTATACATTTCAATGTAATTTAATGTAGGAAAAAGGAAAATTATCTAAATGTAAAGAAAATTGGAAATGGCCGAGCCATTGCATTAAAAAGTTTGATTAAAAATCCATTTACAGTGCAGCGCTTACTTGCCCTCCCAGGATTTATACGCAACCACAGGGTCCATTTTTCATCCGGATCTGCTGGCTCCAGCTCAGGGCTTTTAGGCTTTGGCAGGCAGGACCGTGGAGCTGGCCGGCCACCAGAGGTGATGACCATGAGAATGTTTTTTTCACGTTTTGGCTTGGTGTGTGTTGTCAGACCCCACAATACTGTAGCCAACAAATGACTCAGAGAGGCCATGACACTCACACTGCGATCTGTCTAAAACATACTGTACGTTTTCATACTAATGCCAATGAGGCAAAGGTCCGGCGTAGTGCTGTGTTGGAATAAGCTAAGTTGTCATGCTGCGAGGCCTCGTTCAACTCCATACACTTGACTCTTTATTACTACACATAAATTAAAGATTACATGAGATAATTGGGTTTTTTTTCATTGATTTAGTGGATGCTTTGCAAAATAGTATCTTCATCTGTAGTAACCTATCAAGAAGAAGAGCCAGCATCATTGCCAATATACTCTTGGATGCTTGAAGTGAGCGTTTGGCCAAAAATCAAATTTACAGTCCGCTCCCTCCACCTCATCCCTAATGCTGCCGATCAGCCAAGTGTCTAAAATTTTTCTGTTTTTTTTTGTTTTTCACTGAAGCTGTGAGGATAACATGGCTTAATATTAGAAACCTATACCCCACCAATAAGCATCACATGCTTGCCTCAAAATAAATTCAGAAAGTGCATTAAATCCTTTTCCCTTCAAAAAAGCCCCAGAACAAAATGATTCTTATGATTCATATAATGATTTTAACTGGGGACTTTTCAGAAGGGCTACACTTTAATGTCCGTTATTTAACTTTATGTGAAATATGCTCGCTACTGTGGTTTCTGTATGACACATGGTCATCAATAAAATTGTAAACTGCATAATTTACATGACCCAGTCAAGAGCAAAATTTTATATACACCTACAATACTTTACAATTAAGGTGAACCCTTATAGTCACATGTGAACACACCACAGCATGAAATTCATTTTCAGCATTTAACCCAGGGAGCAGTGTGGGGGTACGGTACCTCCTAGTGTTCCTCCTCTGTAGAATATAAACTTTAATATGGCCTTTTTTCTGTTTATTTTGTTATTCAAGGTTTTTTTTGTATACGGGTAAAAAAATTCAAATTAGCATTTTGAATGAGCCATAACTTAAGCAACAGGCCACATTTTATGCATTGCTTCTTCCAGACATGCAAAAGATTAAGCAAACAAACAATAAACTTCCAATAAAATATACAGAGCTTTGCTCTGTGTAGAGAGTATGTACTTATTTTCACTTAAAAATACATGAAAATACTCTGGCATTGACATATATACATGTTGGATAGCATTTAACTTTTAATAGATCTGTGCATATCTACCATCTACCTCAAAACAACCAAAAAACAACATCATGGCAGCCTTGTCCCTACGTTGGTTGGCCATCATGAACGCTGAAGTGATGTTTCATGATATAAAATACACTTAGTTGCAAAAACCCAGACTGTTTGTGTGCTTGTCCCCTTTAACTTATTACAGTGTCTATGTTCACCAAATTAGAATAGATCATGTGGACTAGCTCTTAATAATTTATATTGCACAAATATGAGACACAGTGACAATCCATATGTGTTTTTCATCCCCTACCTGAATTAACTTAACCAAGGCCTAGTTTGTAGTGATGTTAGTTCAATTAGATGAAATTCATTTGAGTAAATTTAATGGTCAGCAAGGCTGATTAGATAAAATAAACAATGCATATATTTGATCTGATCTTTCAATGAAACTATATGTTTTCCAGTGTAAGGGAATTTTTATTTTAGACTTTTTTCGTTTTTCTAAAATACTTGATTTCAATGAGGTAAAAAAAGTTAAAAAGTTAAACTCTAGATTTCCTTGAACTGGGTTGTTCTCTGAATGCTGCTTTTTTCCAGGGCCATTAGTGATTTTTTCCTGAGATTTCCTGCAGATACAAAAACAGCCTGATTAAAACCCTCAGGCTAATTTTTATGGAGGTTCCCAGACCACCATGATCCCTAGCCTTCGACTTGACCATATAAACATGACATCAGCCCCTGTTCACCCCACTTTAACACCATCTTAGGGCAGTGTGGTTGTTGCTGTTGGCATTTGCGAGAGCAGAAATGAGATTAGTGATTGTGAACGCACAGTATACTATAATAACAGTGAAGTCAGCTGGTGTGCAGCTTTTGAAATGTCATCCCGAAGTGGTAATGATTGATAATTACTCTTGAACTCTGGAGAACTACCATGAAATTTCATCAGTACTGATTTACTGCCTCGTAAACATCAGTGCAGGGCTGTGATTGGTTGGTGTGGTGCGGCTATTTATTTCTAAAATGTCCTTATATAACCTTCAATCAGGCCCCTGATAACAGTGGCCTAATTCACCTTTTCCTTCTGGGGAGGTCACATCATGCATTTGCATGAGAAATAATAAGCAGCAATGTAATTCATGCAACCATGCAAAATTTCAGCTCTGTACTCCAGGTAGTTTTTTAATTTTTTTATTTGTATTGAAAATGCAACTCACCTCTTAAACACAGAGCTGATCTGCTTGCAGAAATATTGTACTGACCTGAAAAATAAGGTATAAATACAAAATCAATCCCCCTTTGCGGCTATAATAGCTTCCACTCTTCTGGGAAGGCTTTCCACAAGATTTTGCTTGAAAATGTGAAAGCATGGCATAGGTCAAAAAGTTGGGGTGCCCTTCACTGGAAGTAAGGGGCCTAGCCCAAACCCTGAAAAATATGTGTGTCTCAGTACTTTTATCCATACATTGTCCAGTAGACCCCCGACATTTGCAGGGGTTACGTTCCAAGAGCTCTCACAAATGATGTAAAAACATGAAAATGTGATGTAGCAAAAAAATGCCTATTTTATAATGTAAACACTAAATGTGCTCCCAGAACATTTTCATTCCATTTTAAACTCAGCTTAAAACATTACCCATAAAAATGTAAAGGTAAACCCATATTTGAACTCTACAGTTTACATTGAATTGTGCTAGAATGTAAATATTGATGTTACCCCTGTATAGACTGTACAACTACCCCATTTCAATCCAATACTGTTTGCTTGTCATACATTTACATTGTACACATGTAGGAAAAGTTGTATTTGTATAGACACACTAGGTTAGAGGCAGACACCACCTTTTGTCCGTTTTGGTTTTTTTTTTGTTAGTTAGAGTAAGTTTAGGTAGTAAGCTTTACATCAGAGATAGGATAGGGACTTTTTGTTTTATTGATTTATTTTCTTTGGTGTTATCTACAGATCCAACCTGTTTGCTCTTTGTGTGTGTAAAGAGTGTAAAGAGTAAGTGTACATAAAGTAAGTGTTTGGTTGCGCACCTTTTTGTACCACCGATACTTACTCTCATTTCAAATACTCCTAGATATAACAGTACTAAAAATTGTATACAAACATATTTTATATGGAAATGTAGGTAAATTTCCATTCAAATGTGTGTAACAAAATCAGTAAATGACAAAATTTCTGTATAATTTAGCATTAAAATGCACTAAATTAATTCCCAAAAACTGGGTCAGCATTAAGAGTTTCTTTATCATTATTATTATTATTAGTCACAACAGAGTTATTATTAAATGAAATGCAGTTAATAATTTGTCTATGCCGTAGCAGATCACCCCACTCATTTCAGCAGTGTAGTTTATGGTCTGATGTCCAGAACCCTCAGGGTGATTTATATCGCCCACCTAATAACTCATTACACCCACCAAAGATGCGCTGAGCCCACACCATCAGAAAACTATGTGTGGGAATACATAATCTTGTTAAAAATCCTAAGTATAGAATGTGTCATTATGGTTAATGTGGCAGCAGGCCACCAGCTTGAGGCTTGGGAACCTGACGAATCTGGCGAGGTCAAGAGCTCAGAAGAGCTCAGTTGTGGTCTGACAGAAGGGTGCAGAGGAGGGGTTCACGTGTCAGATTTATTTACTGGAAAATCCCTGTAAACTCAATGGCCTCAGTGTGATACACAGACTAGAATATATAACAAGGAAGATATCTTTGTGATATACTGGATGTTGTTTTATCTAACATATTATTTATATAAATGTACAAATTATTTATGCTTTCTGATTTGAGTTGCATGAGTTAAATTATATGGGAATTTAACGTGTTATTTAGATAACTTAATCACAGAAAAAAATAACGCGTTACTATTTTTAACGCAATTAACGCTTTACGGCGTCTCGTTCAAAGTTTTGAGGCACCAGCAGGAGATCTGAGTCCCAGGTCACTGCTGCGTGAGCAGCCAGAGAGCGCAGTTTAGTTCAGTGAGATTTGGAAGAAAAAAACGCCAAAATGGCTAATAAATAATGCCTTGTGAATGTTTTTTTGCCGATTC
>JBBMFX010097731.1:0-39483 GCA_037832545.1 Rhabdalestes septentrionalis | reverse complement strand
GTTTAATTGTATTGTTATTGTTAAGTTTTGTTTTTGTTATTTAAGTTTATATTTATATTTAAGTAATTATTCAATAATTGGGAAGTTGAGAAATTTTGTGTATCTATCTTTGTGTTATTAGTATAATATTTTACATCTAATAGAGGGAGAAACCTTTAATTATTGGGGGAAAAAATATCGGCAGCACATATCGGCCATCGGCTGACCCTGACTCCAAAATATCGGTATCGGTATCGGCTACTGAAAAACCCAAATGGGTCGACCTCTAAATAGGAGCATGTTTCACATTAAAATTCATGTGTCACTATGAGCTCACACATGATGCATCACTGTGTATTTGGAACACAGCCCTAGTCACTTTCTAAAACTGCTGAAGGTGAATGGATTGACTACCAGAAAAAACTGCGTAGTTATATTTTGATGAAAATAAAGTGACTGTTTAATTATTAACAAGGGTGAAAACGTGTTTGGGTTTGGAAAATGTTTGTTTTTTGGGGGATGTTGGGGTTTTGTTGAGGAGAATGTGGGGGTCAGTTGGAGAGAGTTTGGGTTTGTTGGTCAACATTTGTGTTTATTGATGTTTGAAGAATATTTGGTGTGTTTGTGTCTGGAAGTTTGAGTTTTTAGATCCCGATCAATGGTTATGATTAGGGCTGCATGTTGCCCAAAAACATAATACAACATGAACACCAAACACATCTAATGTGAAACATCTCTGTTTAGTGCTTGGGTTCTCTGTTCTCTGACTTGTCTGCAGTCTCTTGTTTGTTCATACATACACAGACACAAATACACACACACAGTGCTGTAAAATAAAGCAATAGACACTTATTGCTGTATCAGAAGTAACAGAACCTCGGTGCCACGGCTGTTCCACACACTGTATAGTGGGTTATCGTACCACAACTCAATTTAATCTCAGTTGGATGGTCTACTTTTGTCAAGCTTCAGGTGTTCTTCTGATCCACACAGACTGATTTCATGGCTTGTTAGAGCCACATATTGATATGTAAAAGAGGGCCTACAGAATTGTCTTGCGGAACAGTTCTCAGGCTTCCTGAAAGATTTTGAAAGACTCTCATTTATATTACTCCAGTCCTGAACCTGAACAGTTTCAGCAACAAGTTTTTGTTTGTTATGTCATACAGTGGCCAATGCATAAATCATACAAGCCGAACAAAGTACATCTAACTTAATGGTGATGAAACAGGTGCAGATGAATCCAGATGATCTGGTAGGTGGTTAGTATGCTGGTGGTGGATGCTGAGTCATTGGAACATGCACAAAGTGTTACATTTGTACTTCAGGTGCTGTATGTTTATAGCTGAACATTATATTTAGCAGTGTAACACTAACATTACTGTCTGACATTGAAATATTCACATACCTACATTCAGCGTTTTAGTGTTTGTCCACAGTAAAATGTTGTATCAGTGTTTTGAACTAGTTCACATAGTAGACTCCTTTTTATTGGGTAACAGCTCCAGAACCCTGGAACCTCATGAGCCTATGCATGCTTAGGTTCTTCATGATCTTCTGTAAAAGGTGTAAAATCAGAACAGAAAGGTTGCATTTGGAGTAGTTTGGGGTTTGAACTTTTTTCATTGTAGCCATAAAAGGTAGTTTCAGAATAATTAGGAGGTTCCTCTATTCAGCAATGTTCAGTTACATTTATATAATGTTATAAAATGAATAATGACATATTAATGAAAGTCTCTGTCAGTTTCCATCCTGCTGACAGAATGAGCAGTAGGGGGCAGCAAAGAGGGTTTGATGGAGTTTAAAGGGGACATAAAATGCAAAACTCACTTTATCCTTTTGTATTTACATTAGGGTCCCTGCTGGTCCTATAAACACTTCAAGCATGAAAGAAAGATCCATCAGCTTTCTGTAAATCTGAAAGGTTTTGGTGTTAGGAAACATATGCTTCTACAAGGCTTTTGGACGGCTTTCCTATTCTGACGTCAGATTAAGGACATTTGCATGGAACCAACACTCATCTGTTGAACTCCCACCCACTAGATTAGCTGAAGATCTGACATTTTTGTCTGCTGGTTTAATGAGCATGTGCATAAGACATCAATCTCAATGGTCACACATGAAATGTTGTTTTGTTGGTTGAAAGAACAACTCAAATCCAAACATATAGGGCTGGATAGTGTCTCTGTTTTCTGCCATTTACACGTGTGGTAAACAAGAAGTGTAAACATGGGATGGATGGGTTGTGGCTTATTTGCACAAAAGTGACATTTTGAATGGGACTGAAATTTTCAAGAATAAAGGTGGTGAGATCTCTTTATGTGACAGTGATTTTGTGCAAAGAACGTAACCCATAGACCTATTATAACTGAAGTGAGTTTTGCATAGTATGTCCCCTTTAACGTTTTAGTGTTGGAATTGGAAATTAAAATTATGAGTTGAGGCTCACCGCACTTAACCTGAATCAAGTCTGTGACAATGCAAAACCTGTGGTCTGACCTCACATTTTTAGGCCTGATTAAAAATATTAAATGTCTTCACTCTAAGTGAGGTTTGATTCAAGTTTTTTGTGCCATGTTGAAAGCTGTTACCCTACCCAGTCTGTGCTTGTGTTGTGTATTTGAGTTTTTCTGTTGCTTAACTGTTTTACTGTGGTTTTACTGTTGTTTTGCTGTCCACTTAGACTTTGTTCTAGATTGCTGTGTTGTTTGTTGTGTGTTTTTATTTGTTTGTTTGTTGGATGCCTTTGTCACTAGTGGGGTTAGCTTCACAAGCTTTATTGATCCCACATATTGCCTACATCATCAATGACTCCTTAGTGCCTGGTCCCATCTGCTATTAAATCTGCATTGGTCACAGCAGTTCTGAAGAAACACATGCTGGAATCAACAACTACAGGCCTGTATCTCTTCTCTCCTTTCTTTCCATTGTCTTGGAACATGCTGTTTATAACCAAATCAACATCTTTCTTTCTAAAACTGGCTTCAAGAGGCTACCCAGCACTACTAGCCGTCTCCAGAGATCTTCATGCAGCTAGATCAGCCAACTTGTCTTCTGCTCTGATTCTCAGGCCTTGGACCGCTTCGCTTTTCTCTATATACCGGTTCTCCTGGGGATGTAATAGCCTCACATGGCTTTTCCTAGCACTTTTATGCAAATTACACTCAACTCATTCTTTCCCCTCCAGTGACAATCAGGCCTCGACCCGCATCTCTGCCTGACATCTCCTCTCAGATGCCGGCTCACCACCTAAAGCTGAATTCCAGCAAGACTGAGCTTCTTTTCATCAAAGGGAGTCCATCACCAAGCCACAACCCCACCGTTCTCTTTTAGAACTCTGTTATTGTCCTGTCAAAGAAGGCAAGAAATCTTGGTGTCATGCCAGATGAAAATCTGTCATTCTTATTGCCCATTGACCAGATCTGCAGAACATTCAGAAACCATCTCTACAACATCAGAAGAATCCAACCCTTTCTCACCGTTGAAGCTATTAAGTTACTCGGTCAGTCTCTGGTCATCTCTAAACTGGACTACTGCAACTTTCTTCTTCCACTGAAGGTAACAAGGCCATTTCAGCCCATTCAGAATGCAGCTGCGAGGATAGTCTTCAATGTTCAATCATTCTCACACACCACGCCTCTTTTACAGAACATTCACTGGCTTCCTGTTGTCACAAGTATTAAGTTCAAGACCTTAACAATTGCCCTCAAGAATATGCGTGCACCTTCTTATCAGCACTGTCACTTCTTTTCCTCTCAGAGATCAAGACAATATTCAGTCTTGGCCTGCCCAGTGTTAAAACAAACCGTCTTGCAATCAGATCTTCAGAGTCCCTCGCTGCCTCGCTAACTAACCAGGATTCCTCCACCTTGGTGACTAACCAGTCCTCTCACCTATCCCTTGTAAATCTTTTCACATCTATTTAAAAAACATTGGGCAATTACACTCTTAACTATTTATTTACTTTAAAGAGTTAAAAATATTTCTTTTTAACTTTGTTAAAAGCAGACAAGTATGAAGAACAGATGTGGAATACTTAAGCACTGATGTAAGTCGCTCTGGATAAGAGTGTCTCCTAAATGCAGTAAATGAAAACTGCTGTCCATCAGGGCTCCCATTTCTCTTTGTCCCTCTGTCTCTCTGTCTCTCTCTCGCGCATCTGTATGGAATTCAGCCTTCCCGATGGTTTATTCATGCATTTAAATGTATTTTTTTCCCTCAGCTCTGACATTTATTAACAGCTCTTCATGGTGCACGGCCCAAAAACTAAGATCTGTGACATTTTGAAAATGATATTGACAGTTTCATGTCCAGGACCATTAAACATGTCTGGTCAAATGTTTGGGCCCAGGTCAAACTCTGTCCGTCAGGAGGATATTCTGGGTGCAGTCAATATTCTGTCAGACCTTCAAGCCTATTGAAATGGGTATTTTCTTTCTGGTGGTCTTTTTTTCAGGAGACTGTAAGGAAGATCGTGGCCTGAGTCGGAGGTTCTTCCTATGTGTTGCTAGTTGCACAGCTGTATTTGACTGGATTGTCTGTCAAAGACTGTAAAAGGGAAAGATCTGGTTTTCCAAAGTCCTTTCTGAAAGCTAGAGTCCATCATGCTGATCTGAAAAATACCACATTTCCCCTTGATTGCAGTCTTGCTTAAACACTTTTAAATCTCATAGCTTGAGCACATTTATTCTTGATCAGAATCTCCTCACCTCAACTTATTTTACTTTAACCACATTAAACTACAGTCAGAATTGCCTCCCTGGTACCCATATATCTTGATCACAATCGCTTTTCTGAACATATTTTACCTTGATTGTCTGGTACCTTGGGCACATTCAACTTTGATCAACAACAGCTGGCTCAAGCAGGTTCTACTTCAGTTCGATTTGAATCGTCTTGTTTAAACGCATTGGGCCTCACTCAGAATTGTTTTACTTGAAAGCATTCTGCCTCTCACTTGAGCTCCGTTTACCTCATTTAAGAGCATTGTACCTCGATCGGAATCTTGAAGCATGGGCAGATTATACCTCAATTGCAACCCTCTGGTTAAAGCAAAAATGACTTTGACTGGAATCCTTTAGCTTGAGTGCATTTTACCATGATTGTGATCAACTTCCTCAAGTGCATGTAACCTTAAGTGTAATCTTGTAGCTTGAGCTCTTTTATGCTTGAATGTATATTTAACCTCAGTTGGCATCTCTCCACTTGAATGTATTTTACCTCGATTGGAATTCCTTGACTTGAGAACATTTTACCCTGATTGGAATCCTGTACCTCAAGCATTTAAGCTTGATCCTTATTCCATGTATATATACAAATTTGCGGGGATAACGGCCTGTGTAAACTTATATAATGTGCACCTTGCTTGATTTTCTTACCTGTTTTTGTTGTTGATCAGTTTAGCTCAGATTTTCCTTTCTGCTCTTTTTTCCTATTCCCTCGCTCCAAGTAGCGAACAGACTGTTGCCAGCTAAATGAAGGGTGCGGCATTCCTGTCCTCCTGCATCCTTTATCTGCCATTTTTACTCATGTTGCCTGCAGCCTTTCCTTCAGAATCACGCTCTGATATAAAAAAAAACAAAACACCTCTCAAACTGATTCTTTAGTCTTCAGTTAAAAAATGTGAAAACCTGCCAAAATGCACACAAAAACCCTATATTTAAAGAAATGTCAGCATCAGTAATGAAGGTGATGGTGATGTTAATCTTTATTATTGCTTTTAAACGTTTCTCACCGTCAGTCTTTTGTGCTTTTCAAATGTTGAAAGAACCAGTAATGTTTTTTATATGAGTTGTACATTTCCTGTCAAATAAAATGTGACCTATTATTATTATTGTTATTGTTATTATTATTATTATTATTATTATTATTATTATTATTATTATTATTATTATTATTATTATTATTATTATTATATAAAGACATGGGAATTTGAGAAAATGGATTAAGTCAAATTTAGCTAAATTATTCATCCAAATGATTCATTTGTTATTTTTATTGATTTGCTTTTTTTTTTTTACCTGCGTGCCAAAGCATTTTCCTACCAAATCTCACCAAACTCAGCCCAGTTTGCCAGGAAACCACCCAATCTGGCACCACTGCCTATAAACAGAATAAAAAACTGACAATTCTTTGGGTCAGACAGGGTTAAAGTATTTTAACTGAAGGTCTCAGACAGAGCTTCCCTCTCAGCTCTCTGTATGTCCTCTAAGAAGGCACTCATTAAAATTCTACCACAGAGATTAATGTAGTTCAGCTGAACTCTGCAGGAATGAGCCCAGCGCTGGGAATTGGCTTTCCGAGTGTGATCTGAGTGGTCCTAATCAAATTTTGGTGGCTTTTATGAGACAAAAGCTTTGTTGGAATCAAAGCTTTTGCTTATTTCGCACGCCAAATTCTTACTTAAAATAAATGGTATCTTGACACATCACAGCAGAATCTGTTCCATGAAATTAAAACTCATGACTCAAGCAGGAAACAACACTTATTATTATTACTACACAAAATCTGTCACCCCTCGTTTCTTCATATTTTGATCCAGACTTTCTTGGATTTTCAGTGAAGTCTTGAGGAACAGTTTTCTAGCCTTCCTGAAAGGCTTTCAAGGTTTCTCATTCTCAGTCCAGTCCCTGAACTTACTAGTTTAGAAAACGTTTTTTTGTATAAGCCACACAGTGAACTACATATGAATCATTCAAGCATAAAAAAACATATCTAACCTGAGGTCTGAAACAGGGATGAAGCAGGTGCAAATAATTCCAGATGACTAGGCCGCTTATTCAATTAATAAAGGGGTTGGTGCTAGTAATTGGCAATCATAAGTAGATACTGAGTAACTCATCGTAGATGCTGAGTAGTTCATATTATTTACCAAGTAATTTATAACAGATACTGAATAATTTATAAAAAAAACAGAAAAACGTGTGTGTGTGTGTGTGTGTGTGTGTGTGTGTGTGTGAGTGTGTGGACAGGTATATTTGATGTGATCTTTTACTCTCTTCTGTTTGCATGACAGAAACAGAAGAGGGCTAAAGATAAAATCAAAAATGCATGAGAACCCAAGTGAGTAATGAAACATTTATGTAATCTGCTTATAAATATTAACGGCTCTTTTGTTTTAGGTCTGGATTTCCATGAATGAAGCCTCAGTCTGTCCAAGAAGTTGCCTTTTTCATTCATGGCCAGCGAGTGTTAACAATGACGAGTCGTTATGGTTTGTTGACTCTGCAGAGAAATTCCCTCGCGGGCTTTTACCGCACCATTATTCCTTTCATCTCTGGTCTGAGCTGTTTATCTTCATCCATAGCACTCTAACTGGGAACAGGCAAGGTGGTGGTCTCCTCAACAGATGGTCCTTCACTCTGTGGGTGTTCTGCTTCTGTCAAACAGGCTGAATGTTTACTGGTCATTTTCTTTCTGATAGACATTCAGCATGATTTGAGACCATTGTAAGGAACCCAAGAACAAAAACACAGCCAAAGAATTAAAGATCCATACCAAATATAAGACAGTTATTCAGAAAGGGTTTGGTGTGAAACTGAGATGCAGAATTGTTCACAGCAGTGGTGGATGGAACCTGACCTCTGCCTATAAAAGTCCCCAACAGAATGTTATCATTGATATGGAAATGCCACCTGATGTCTGAGACATTGTTTTACGAGGCTTTGAGAAGATTTAGGTCCTGAACCTAAACCCATTCATGGTGGAGGGATACATGCAGAGTGTCTGGGTCCCTGAGCAAGACCCTTAACCCCAAGTTGCTCCAGGGAGACTGTCGCCTGTAGTTAGGGAATGGAAGTCGCTTTGGATAAAGGCGTCTGCTAAATGCCGTAAATGTAAATGTAAATGTGTCATGAGGCAAACTAGTCCCTGAAACAAAACTAATTTTGTTCAGATTCTACAATATTTTACTATTATCAACATTCACTGAAACACTCAGAGACACGTGAAGCTTCACTGGTGGGTTTAGAGGAGTGATGTTTATGTGTCAAAGGAACATCGGTCTGAAGCTAGGCAGCCTCATATGCAGCAGGGCGTTCTGCACTGTTTATTCTGACCCCTTTCTATCAAAGCAGCATGAACTTCTTCAGCAGTTTGTTCTACAGCAAACTGTCAGACTGGTCTTTACTCATCACAACCATCAGTGACTCTCAGGTGACCAGGACTCTTTCACCAGTCCTCCAGATGCCCTTCCTGTTGGTAGGTTCTGACCACTGCACACCAGGAACTCCTGACAAACCTGCTGTGCTGGAGATGCTCAGTCCTCCAGACATCACAGTTTAGTGTGTCAGACCCTTTCCCGCATCAACTTCAACAACTGACTGTTCACTCTTTGCCTGAACTCATTGAACCTATAACTTGACTGGGAGTGTTCAGTCTTTTGTCTATGACTGTAGCTCTAACAAAATGTACTGCTCTTTAAAAGTAGCTGATTAATAATGTAATCAGTTTATTAATTGCAATTCATGATTCTTATGATATAAATTGATTAAGCCCCATTGTAGTTATGTTTTGGTTTCCTGTAAGTTTGGGGTATGAAGACACTGTGTCTTTGTTTTTTTTGTTTGTTTGTTTTTTCATTACCTAAAACTTGATCTATAACTGGGGAGAGTGAGAGAGATTTCGATGTGCTCTTCCCTCATCGGCTTCGCGTTGTTGCTCCAGAGGTCAGATGTCATGCTGGGTTCTCTCTGATCTGGTCCCAGCGGACTGCTGCTCATCTTTTCTGTCCAAATCAGCTTCAGATTAGCAGTGAGGCTGCAGAGAGTGGACCTTTGATAGCCTGACTCAAGGCTCCTTCCCTAAAGATTGCTGCCCCATATTTTCATGAAATGTTTGTCTAAAAATACTGAACATTTTTTCTTAGCCGGCATTTGACTTGCAGCACACAACTGAGCCTGGCACACATTCGCTGAAGCATCCCAGTAATACAGGCCAGAATTATAGGGTGTCCTCACAATATCCTCCAATGAACAAAAACATGTATTTAATTAAACAAATTTGCTCTCTCACACTCTCTCTCTCTCATGTCCAAAATAGTAAATAATTATCTCCTGTTATTATTGTTGTCAATTCTAGTATTACAGCATGCGGTCTGTCTGTACACAGTGTGCGGTCTGTCTGTACACAGCGTGCGGTCTGTCTGTACACAGTGTGTGGTTTGTTTGTACACAGCGTGTGGTCTGTCTGAACACAGTGGGCAGTCCGGCTGAACACAGGGCGGTCTATCTGAACACAGTGTGTGGTCTGTCTGTACACAGCGTGCGGCCTGTCTAAACACAGTGGCGGTCTGTCTGAACACAGAGTGGTCCGGCTGAACACAGTGTGTGGTATGTCTGAACACAGGGTGGTCCGGCTGAACACAGTGTGTGGTATGTCTGAACACAGTGTGGTCCAGCTGAACACAGTTTGTGGTCTGTCTGAACACAGTGTGCCGTCTGTTTGAACACAGTGTGTGGTCTGTTTGAACACAGTGTGCGGTCTGTTTGAACACAGTGTGTGGTCTGTTTGAACACAGAGTGCAGTCTGTCTGAACACAGCGTTGTCTGGCTGAACACAGTGTGTGGTCTGTTTGAACACAGCATGGTCTGTTTGAACACAGCATGGTCTGTCTGAACACAGCGTGGTCTGTCTGAACACAGTGTGTGGTCTGTTTGAACACAGTGTGGTCTGTCTTAACAGAGTGTGGTCTGTCTTAACACAGTGTGGTCTGTCTGAACACAGTGTGTGGTCTGTTTGAACACAGCATGGTCTGTTTGAACAGAGTGTGTGGTCTGTTTGAACACAGCATGGTCTGTTTGAACACAGCATGGTCTGTCTGAACACAGTGTGGTCTGTCTGAACACAGTGTGGTCTGTCTTAACACAGTGTGGTCTGTCTTAACACAGTGTGTGGTCTGTCTGAACACAGTTTGTGGTCTGTCTGAACACAGTGTGGTCTGTCTTAACACAGTGTGGTCCGTCTGAACACAGCATGGTCTGTCTGAACACAGTGTGTGGTCTGTTTGAACACAGTGTGTGGTCTGTCTGAACACAGTGTGTGGTCTGTCTGAACACAGTGTGTGGTCTGTCTGAACATAGTGTGTGGTCTGTCTGAACACAGTGTGTGGTCTGGCTGAACACATTGTGGTCTGGCTGAACACAAAGTGTGGTCTGGCTGTACACAGAGTGGTCTGGCTGAACACAGTGTGTGGTCTGTTTGAACACAGCATGGTCTGTCAGAACACAGTGTGCGGTCTGTCTTAACACAGTGTGTGGTCTGTCTGAACACAGTGTGGTCTGTCTTTACACAGTGTGGTCTGTCTGAATACAGTGTGTGGTCTGTCTGAACACAGTGTGTGGTCTGTCTGAACACAGTGTGGTCTGTCTTAACACAGTGTGGTCTGTCTGAATACAGTGTGTGGTCTGTCTGAACACAGTGTGTGGTCTGTCTGAACACAGTGTGCGGTCTGTTTGAACACAGTTGCCGGTTTACCTGAACATATTGTTTGGTTTGTCCAAGCACAGTGGGCATATTGTCAGAACCCCAGCAGAAACAAATGCTTGTCTTTGGGTCTGATCAATAAAAATGCAGTACTGCCTGTATTTCATTAATTTCATTCAATGTATTAAACATGTAAAACTGAATGCAGTATGAGTTACAGAGCAACAAACTGTTTCACTGTCTGTCACTGCTTTACAAAAATGATAATATATTTTTGAGTATCTATGAGTTTTTATTGCCTCTTAGTGTTATGGGTTTACAGTAAAGACAACAGTCTTGTTTATCCATGGGTTTTAGTAAACGTAAACATAGTTTGGGGGGGGTCATGTTGGCAACAGCCTTGTTGCAGAGTGTTAATCTGACAGAATTCAAACAAGCCCGAAAATAATTGCAGAACATCTCATTCAGCCTGTCCCCATGTTTATTTTGGGCATGCAGTAACCAGGTTTTAGTGCATTGTGTAGGGAGCAGCATGGTAATTTGGTGATGAAAACTACCAAATGACCACCAGGTGGAGAGTTTTGTGTATACTTGGTTCTATGTTATGTGGCAAAAAACATTCTGTAGGTCATGAAATGACTCCGTACACACTATGTGTTCACTGTCAGAGGGCAGCTGTAACAGATGGTTTGTGAGAGGAACTTCTTCTGTGTCCTCCTGTTCTTTGGTTCTGTGGGGTGAATGCTAAGTGGGAAACAAAATGGGTCAATCTGTGTGCTATAAAGGGATAGAATAAAAACATTAAGCATAAAGTAGTAGGCAGTAAAATAAATTAGTAAATACAATCAATAAAAGAAGATTAAAAGTATGATAGAATGGCAACTAAAACCCTCATTTTGGGACATTGTGCAAATTGCAAATAAAAAGAGAATGCAATGATATGGAAATCTGGTAAACCCATGTTTTATTCGTAACAGAACATAAACCAAAAATATTGGCTTATTTTGAATTTATGACAGTAGCACACCTCAAAATAGTCAGCATCTATAATACATAATAACATCAAAACTTTCAGAGAATGTGGAGAAACCTCTGGGCATAAAGGGCGAGGCTGAAAATCCATTCTGATTGCCTGTGAACTTTGGGCTCTTAGGCAGCACTGCATCACAAACAGGCATGACTCTGTGATGGAAATCGCTAAGTGGGCCGAGGAATATTTCCAGAAAACATAATCAGTGAGCACAACTAGGGATGCTGTGTCCAGACCACCCAGCTTATCACCGCTCAGTCCAAACATCTCTGATGGAATGGGGGTACATTAGTGCATGTGACATGATCATCTTGCACGTCAACGGTGAAAGGTATACCCATGTACTTACTAACTTTGGGGGGCCATTTTGCAATTTTGCTGTTGTGTTTGTTGCCTACTGTCAGTGAGAAACCTGTCACTGCTGTGAACTCCCTGCTTTTGCTGGTGTAATAGCGTTCTCAGTGATGAGTGATTCTCATTAAACTGGGTTCTCCCAATTTGAGTAAATCACCTCCATTGTGTGCTTAATCCAGAACTTGAAATTGTAACAATGTTAACAATTTGCTCAACATTTTTGGGAACTGAGGTTGTATTTAAAAGAAGGCAGAGGAGAATAGTGCCGTTTAGCTGCTTTTTAACACTGTAGTTGGTGCAGATCTGATATTGATGGGACGTTGGTTGGACAGCAATGTGGATAAACACCACTTCAGCATGTTTCGCCACTAACAGAGCATTGCCTGCAGATCTATGAGACCATTCAAGGATTATATGCAGCAAACATATCGATCATGTATATTGGGCTCAAACAATAGAATTATTTGTACAGGATGAGAAATGTTTTGAAATCAATTTTATACTGAACCAGTGCAAAGAACTGGTGAGCTATGGTCAGAACTCTAGCAGCAGAACTCTCCAGTTTGTAGTTCATACACAAACCAGAACATTTATGTGCATATGTAAAACATATTGTTGGGTTAAGCTTGGCAATAGGTCCAGAGTAGCATCTTCTATTTGGTTTTGTCTCAGCTAAAACAAACACCTGAGAAAGACGTGAGCTTCTCAAGCTTCTTGATAATCTTCTGAGTCTTCTCTGTGCAGTAGAGATTTTTAAATACTTTTTTTATTATTGGCTTAGACACTGCAGATGCTGATGTATCCTCCGGTGGCGTTCTGGGTGATGAGGAAGAGCGGAAGGCCCCAGCGAGATTGTAATAGTAGGGGATTCCGCTAATCCTTCTAAGGAGAGCCAAGCTGCTGAGACTAAACTCCGGCTAGACTGAGGAATCACAGATAGCACCAACCGTTCAGCTCCTTCAGTGGAATAAATTTGAAATGGCCTCCAGGAGGGTGACATTTTTTTCCAGAAATTCATTTCTGACTCGTGCCTCCGCTTCTGCAGCCCGTTAGGTTTCAATTACAGCCTTCATTGCTTACAGGATAAAACTCCACCCGGACAGTTGCAGTCTGGGAGGCTCGTGATGCATTTATTTATGCAATCACAGCCCAAATTCTTGATTTTGCCAAGTTGTGTTGTGCCCCCATTGGTGTCAATTCATAAGGAATCATCAAATTGACTTCATGGAAGCAGATTATCTTCGACCTGCGACAGCTAAAAAAGGTCCATACCCAGTTAACATGGCATTCAGAGTTTTATACTAACGCTACTATCACACACCTCAACCACACAAGTGTGTGAGTTATCTTCCGAACAGATATACAGGAGACTCTGTAGCCTTTTCAAGAGCAGGGGTGGAATAAACTGTTGTAGATTTACTTATTTTTTCTATTTATTTTGACTTATTCCTAATAAAAGCTGAAGAATTCAGTCATGTAAATCTGATGTCAATTTTCTTTCAGCATGTGAACTTTTCCACAAGAGGGGAAAACTACTTGTACAAAGTTTACACAATCGTGCATGGGACTTACAATGCCCTTCCCCGCACCCACACAGGGAAGTGTGAATATATCACAGTGTTTATGGTTCCAGCTTACAAGTCCCTGCTGAAACACACCAAACCAGCCGGCAGATCCACTGAGGACGCCATTTCCTATGCCGTTCACCTCTCACTGACACATCAGGACAAGGAAACCACATATGTCAGAATGCTCTTCATGGACTTCAGCTCAGGCTTCAACACCAGCATCCCTCATAAGTTGAGTGGGTTTGGTCTGAACACCAACATTGGTCTTTGCAACTGGATGTTCTGACAGAGAGGCCCCTGTCGGTACGGATGGGCTGCAACACCTCCAGCACCATCACACTGAGCACCGGAGTGTTGCAGGGCTGTGTGCTCAGTCCGCTGCTCTTCATCCTGCTGACCCAAAGTTGCAAAGAAAGCAAGCACAGCAGAGCCTTATTTCTTGAGATGGCTGAAATGAGCAAGCCTTCCACCTCCCATCCACCACATTCTTCACAGGGACCATTGAAAGCATTCTGACCAATTACTCAGGCAACTGCAACACGTCTGACTGCAAATGCCTGCAAAGGGTAGTGAGGACAGCGGAGAACATTACTGGGGTGCATCTACCCTCACTAGAAGAGACATTCCGCACCGATGGTCATTGTGCAGGACCCCGCCCACCCCTCACACAGTCTATTCACACTCCTGCCTTCAAAGAGGAGATACTGCAGTATCAGAGCAAGATCTGCCAGACTGTGGGACAGTTTCTACCCCCAGCTGTCAGGCGCCCCAACACCATCCTGCCCCCAGGGAGACACTCACTTCCCCTTCCCACCCTACAAACTGTTCACACTGACCTTACATTCCCGTACAGCTCATTTAAAGGTCGCAAGTAAGCCTTAAACCCAAACTTAGTCATCCTGTTATACTGTTTGTAATGTTTTTTTGGTCCATATTGTTCATACTGCTTGCACAATTTTTAAAATGCACAAAATGATATACTAGTTATACTAGTTAGTGTATACTAGTTATATTCTCTGTAAACAGGCCACTTTGTCTATACTGTTTGCACAACTCTTTAAAAACACACAAACCTTTAAGAATGCATACTCAAGGTGCTATTTGAAATTGCACTGTTTATACTGGCTATACTGGTCATACTTTTTGCATATTCCTTCAGTCGTATCACATTTTGTCTTACGTATATTTATATACAATGCACAGTGAGCTTTCATGCACTCAGGACAGACTAAACCTCCACCTTGCCTTATTTTATACTTTGTATTTGCACTGCTTTGTTTTGTTTCACAATATGTTATGTCTGTTACAACATATGTACACTCTGGAAACTGAGCTTGAAAATACTTGTAAACCTGTATACTTGTATATGGCTGAGATGGCAAAGTTCACTTTGAATTTCACTTGGCTAGGAGGTGTTATGGCTCCTATACTTTCATTGAAAAGTGCTCTGTAATGCTAGAGGAAATATACTAGAGGAAGCATGGTTGGTGGTGGTTATGGCTTCTAAATTTTTTATTAAAATGTCTTCTATAATTCTCTGTCTTTCTGTCAGATTGTAATACACTATTGGACCTCTAGGGGGTGAAATAGCTTTTTTGTTGTGATACCAAATGTGGCCTCTCACACTGAGGGAGCTTTGAATGGCAGCGCTGTGACAGCAAGGTGAAATGATGAAAGGCATAAATGTTATTAATAATTGTTGAGTAATGTGGATGCATCAATTAATAAATAAATGAATGTTAGCTGTGGCCCAGTGACAGAAAAAGATTAAAGCACTGAATGAAAGCAGATGGGAACCAGGTTATTTGAGCTAGCTGACTGATACTGTAGCTTAGGTTCATTGTTAGCAATGAATTAGCTTTAGCATTTACCAGAAATCTATTGATTTAAATTCTAGCTTCAGTTCAGCTTCTTTGCGAGTGGCAGAAGCCTCCACTGTGGAGGAAAACGCTGTGTTATCTGGTAAAGCACATCAGTAAGAGATAAAAAGTGCAGCCAGCTTTACAGCAGGAATGTCTTTAATGTCTCAAACAGACCCTCATCTCCTTTCCAACTTCAAACACTGCTGAGGTGTCTCAGGGTCCTTTGAGAGAAAAGCACATGTGCGCACTCCACCTGTCTTGTGTTAGCATTGACTAATGCTTGTAACCCCCCAGGGCGGGCATGATCCTGGGCAGATAACAGCGAGTAGATGACTGGTTGTAACTATGAGGTATGAAAAACTGGATGGACCCCGAGCTTGGCAGGCAGCTGGAGCCAGAATGGGACTGGGTTAATCTGGTGGCGTTTTTTTGTAGTGTAAAATAAAATGCGGGGTGAGTTTTCTGAACTCCGTGTGAATGTGAAGATGCTTGGTAGATAGCAAGACACTGTCATCAACGTGGAACATCCAGTACTGGCGGAAAGGCTGAAAACCATAGCATGCCTCAAACACCTTAGTGGCGGAGAAGATTTGGAGATTGTGGGAGAACTCAGGGGGCTGTGAGTGATACTGAGAGGCTGTACTTCCTTGATTGCCAGAAAGTGCTGAGTTTTGACCCATCGGAGAACATCAGCCCAAAGAATAGATGGAACGAACAGATATCCAGGCGTGCAAGTGGCTGATACGGTTTCCAGCTCCCATTGTAATGGAGACATGATGATCTTATGTGGAACAACAGGCATGGGGGGAAGAACATCCTTAGAGAGAGAATGGTCTCTAAGTTGGCCTTCGACTCCTCAGAACATGTCTCAGCCTTCGTCTGGAGACATTGTTCCATACAGGTTGGCCCCAATTAAGAATTTGGCATTGAGTCAGTGAAATCAATCTGCTCTGACAGAGGAGCCAGAGGAATCCAATGGGAAGATAAGAGAATTGAGGGTGGTGACAAGAAATTTAATGCGTTTAGTGTGGTCAGCCTTGATGAGGGAAAATGGCGAGAGATCAACCGTCAATGGCGCTCTTTCAAGGTAAAGGGATCCAGACCACACAGGGAACTCCATGCTGGGGTTTTTATTAAACTCAAAACAAGCTCACAACATAAACTGGCTAGAGGGCCGTAAAAGGAAACTCAGATACAGGATACACGCAGGGATGAGACGAAGGGATGAGGCGATGGACACATGAGGTTTTACACACCAAACAGAACTTAAGTACTGTTCCTAAACAAACCTAAACAAGCACCAGCTGAAACCCAAACAAGACACGTGAACCAATAAACCCAAACCACACAGGGTGTCAACATAAAAGTCCCTCCCCTTGATATGAACCTAAACCAAATACATTATAATCTAAACACAAAAGGCGGTGGCCAAAATAGCCAGCGTTACACTGACGTTCAAAGGCTGGGATATTGCTTCTAATCCCACACACACCTGGGCAGTGAAAGCCAAATTGATACATTTTCCAGTTGAACCTGAATCAAGGAAAATATGCGTTACGATCCGTTTGTGGGCCAGCTGGATGTTGGTCTGAATTATAAGATGGAAAACAGAGGGTAAAGTAGAATAAATCACCACTGGACCAGGTGAGAGCCCCTCTACCTGGTCTGCCTGTTTCCCAGATGGAGAGGACAGACAGCAAAATGGTGTTTAGTGGAGGTAAAATAAGCACCATATACCGTCTCAATAGTGCCCGTCTCTCTCCTCAGGAGTCAGATAAGGGTGCCCTAACTGCATGGGTTGCTCTCTGGCTTCTGAATGGTCCACGGATGGAGTTGAAGAACCAACTGATGACGCCTCAACAGTGGTTGGAGCTGTGATGGTAGATGATCAGGTCTGGGGTGGGTGGGTGGATTAGTACAAGGGGCTGGCCTCAGGTGGGAGCCCATCCGTTGGTCAACCCAGTGGCAAAGTTGTATAAGTTCCTCAGTGATGATGGGAATCTCATGCGTGTGCGAGTTCGTCCTTCATCCGGCAGCCAGCCCCTCATAAAACATGGTCCGGAGAGCTGGTGGTTTGACATACGAGAGTCCGAAATTTGGCCGAATAGCACCTTAGAACCTCCATGTCCCAAAATAGGCCATCAGTCAGGAGTGACCTTTCATACTGTGTGATGTGCTTCACATCGGGTGCCTTTTGACCATCATGTGACCCATGAGCTTGATATGAATAAGGTTATTATAAGCAGTATATACTTTGATACAGTTATAGTTCAAATATTTCTTATAAACCTCAACTTAAACATTAATGTTATGAAATCAAATATAAAACCAAAGCTGTTTGCCACTGTAGGGGCATTCTCATTTTATCTAGTCTGCTATAGAAAAAGTCCAGATCATGGGAGGGTATTACAGAGGGACCAACTACATATGAAAGTCTATGTATCTGAATGCATCTGTCATTAAAGTCCCAGTTGGTCAGGTGTCCAATATCGTTAGTAATATCATAAATAATGGGACCCCTAACCCTCGCGAAAACCAGCTTAGATGTAGAGTGCTGCAGGCTGCACACACCCACAAGCTCATGAACTAAAAAAATAAAAGGATAATAAAACAGAGTTAATGCATGATTAAATAATTGTTGGTGTTAAATGATGCGTTAATGTGATAATTATGCAGTAACTTGCCCAGCCCTTATATGTGTATATATGTTTGTGTGTGTGGGCATATAATGTGTAAATATATGTGTATATGTATAAATGTTTGTGTGGTCCACTTTAAAATTTCTTTCATGTTTTGCATGCCCTACATTTCTAACATACATGTTTGTTTGTGTGTGTGTGTGTGTGTGTGTGTGTGTGTGTGTGTGTGTGTGTGTGTGTGCAGGTGGACAGGACGGAGGTGATACGGAGTTGTATCAATCCCACATTCTCTAAGATCTTTACACTGGATTACTACTTTGAGGAGGTTCAGCGGCTCCGTTATGAACTGTATGACATGAGCAGCAGCCATAATGGCATAAGGGAGGCTGACTGTCTGGGGGCCATGGAGTGCACACTGGGCCAGGTACACACACACACACACACACACACACACACACACACACACACACACACACACACACACACAAACACACTGCATAATTCACATACTGTATAATTCCTAGCAGATGCTCAATTGTTCATTGTAGATCCTTATAGCAGATACTAAATAATTCATTGTAGATGCTGAATAGTACATAGTTGATACTGGGAATATACTAAAATAATTTATGGTAGAGACAAAATCATTTGTAGTAGTATTTTTTCACAAAATGTTATCATTTTGCAAAACATGATCATGTATTTTATAATCAGTAGGATGGAGTATAACATCAAAATTTGATATACCTTTATAACATTAATGAGCAGGTTGTGACTTTATTTGGGTTTTATTTGTTTTTTGTGCAGTTTAGGAGAAAAAATATATATTTTTATACATATATCACGCTATTGGGATTCAATACCTGGTTCTATTGGAATTTCTCACACCAGTCTTTCTGTCTGTTGTCACACTAAACTCTCCTTTATTACGTTCTGGTTTGTGCAGAAACCACACTTGAGTTTACTGTTTGGCCGGCACTGTTAATGACACTCAGTCTGCTGTTTGTGTTTATTTGCATGTTGGCATCCTCTGTAAGACACGTGCATCACAATGCTGTGAATCCTGCTCCCCCCCTCAAACCCGAGTCTTAATGCAGAAATAAGCTTTTGCAGATCATCCAGCCAGATGGCAGAGTTGGCTCTGTAGCTGTGTGTTTAGTAAATGCTAATATTAATTCTGTTAAAATTCACAAATTTCTAGGGCTGTTTGCGCTAAACTGAGTAATCAGTATTTTAACTTCATGCATTCACTTACTAATGTAATTGTAATTATAATGATTTCTCTTTTTGAATGTATGTATATATCTGTATATAGGAATACCTGTATCTATAGATATTGTATGTGTGTGTGTGTATATTACATATATATATATTTTTTTTATACATACACACACACAATATCTATAGATACAGGTATTCTTATAAAAGAGAAATAATTATAATATAATTACAATTACATTGATATATATGTACAATGAGGGAAGGAGGTATTTGATTCCATGCTGAGTTCTTGCGTTTGCTCTCTGACAAAGAAATGCCCCAAAACCCCTCAAAAACCCAGTGCACAGAAGTCAGAGATTGATGTGCATTGTAAAGTGTGAAATAAGTTTATGATCCCTTCGGAAAAGAAAGCCTCGTTCTTGTTGGCAAAACCCTTGTTGCCAATCACGGCAATGACGTTTCTTGTAATTGGTCACCAGCTTTAAACAGATCTCCGGAGGGATTTTTTCCCACACCTCTTTACACGTCCTCTCCAAGTCAGTAAAGTTTCAAGGCTGCCCTGCTATCATTTTCAAGTTCCCCCGTGCAGTTCTGGGTTTCTTTGTCACTGTTATAATGACCACAGCTATTCCACAAGCTGAGACCTTGCATGGAGCCCCAGACTGGGGGAGACTGACAGTTATTTTGTGTTTCATCCTTTTACGAATTATCATGCCAACTGTTGTCACCTACTCACCAAGCTGCTTGCCGATAGTCTTGTAGCCCAGTCCAGCCTTGTATAGGTCTACAGTCTTGTTCCTGACATCCTTGGACATCTCTTTGGTCGTGGCCATGGTGGATAGTTTGGAATCTGATTAAGTGATTCGTTCTGTGGACAGATGTCTTTTAGACAGATACTATGGCAAACTGGGATTAGAAGCACTCCCTTACAGGGCATGCTCCTAAGCTCAGCTTGTTACCTGCATGTAGTGAAGACATCTGGGAGCCTGAAATACTGCTGGTTGATAGGGGATCATATACTTATTCCATGCATTACGATGCAGATCAATCTCTGACAGTTTTTGAGGTGATTTTTTTGTTATTCTGTCATAATAAGAGTAATTTTAATATGATATTAAGATGATATTCAAAATATTCAAAAAGCATCATTGTGGGAATAAATATTTCTAAGCATCTATTTACATTTGAACAAAAAGTGGCAGAGCCAAAAAAGAGGCTTTACTATTGATTATTGAGAAGGGTACGAAGAACATTTGACATGCAACTTTTTGTTCAAATGGAAATAAAGGCCTGCAAAATATTTTTCTCCACATTGATGCCTCTTGTACATCGTCTTATTATCTTCTGGGAGACGCCTGTGTCATTTTCAGTCAAGAAGAAACTTGCTTGTATCTAAGGCAAAATTACATATATATTAAAAATGTTTTGCTAATGTTTGATTGTAAGGAGGTCTGTTTCTCTAGGTGGGTGATGGTGACCATGTTTTAGTTGGAAGGCAAATTAATTACACACAGGCCAGTTAGATGTGTTCTCTGTGTGTGTATTTGTGTGTGCGCGCGTGTGTGTGTGCATGTGTGTCTCTCACCTGGCAGTTTCTGAAGGTTCCTCACTGATGCTACTGCATTATTGCCATTACAAATTTTCTGAAGTGACTCGTTCCTGGTGTTTTTTGTTTCCAGATTGTGTCTCAGAGGAAACTCTGCAAAGTCCTGCTGAAACAAAGCAACACTGTGGGGAAGTCCATGATCACGGTAGGGTTGCTCCTTCACCTTCTCCTTTCTTCTTTGATTGTTGACTCATGCGCTGGACTGAAGAGATGAGGGGAGTTTGGGGGTGAACCTGAAGTGTTTTATTTGAAAGCCAGCATTTATATGAGCTGCAGGACAGACATAAACCTAACACCTCCTGATCTCAACAAAAACAGCTGAACAACAAACACTGACTGAAAACAACAGACAGCTGATTGAAAACAAAAAATAACACAGAAAAGTCATCTGAATGGTAGAAAATAGAAATGTGTTTATTTAAGAAAAAAAAACACTATCACACGCTCTCTCTCTAATGTTCTCTCTTACTGTCATACTTTCTCTCTCTCCCTGGTATAAACGGAATTGCATCAGTTTTGGGACATCATAGTCAATTTTATTTCTTTTTATTGTAAAGAACCACACCATGACTCATACTGTTGTAAACAACCCTGTGCAAAATTCGTAAGCCCTCCTCGTTTTTTTATATTTTGCTTTGAAACATCGTGCTGCAGCAAAAATACAGGTTTATGCCTTTGAAAGTTCTTCAGGATGCCAGGTGAACATTTAAAATAGTAAATCTGGATCTTCAGAGGCAAAATATGAAGAAATGAAAGGTTTAAGACTTTTGGACAACACTGTATAACTGCCTTCTGTATTTACACTAGCAGTGATTTTACAAATATCACCCAATAGCTCTTTAATCCTGAAAGCTCCTGTGTGTTCCAGATTACAGCTGAGGAGCTGACAGGGAACGATGACTATGTGGAGCTCTCCTTTAGCGCCAGGAAACTGGATGACAAGGTGAGCTCACCTGACTTGTTATACTTCACGCACACACACTCACGCAGTTTCTGACTCTCTGTGATGTACTGATTTGTTCACTGGTTGTAGTGAATCCGATTATGGGCAGAAAATGAAGCCTTAATGAAGTTGTCCCAAATCTACAGCTCCAAGGCCCTGACCCGAACCTTTGGCTCCAAGACCCTGACCCAAGAAAACCTGACCCAAACTCAGGGCTCCAAGAAAAGGACCCGAGCAAACTCAACCCAAAATCACAGCTCTAAGACCCTGACCCGGGCAAACCTGAACTAAACCCACAACTCCAAGACCCTGACCCAAGAAAACTCGACCCAAAGTCAAAGCTCCAAGAATCCAACCTGACCTAACCTGACCCAAGTCCTTAGCTCCAAGATCCCGACCCAAACCCTCATCTTTAAGACCGCGACCCAACCCAAACCCACATCTCTGTAGCACTGGCTTCCCAGATCACCCTCACTTTTGGAAAGCATTGTACACTCTTGCCTTAACCCAATCACCCGGCTCCGAGACCCTGACCCAAACCGTCAGCTGCAGGTCCCTGACCCAACCTGAATGAGTGTGAGAGTGATAGAGAAATTGAGAGTGTGAGAAAGAGCTACTGAGAGAGCACGAGAGAGACAGAGAGAAAATGAGAAAGTGGGAGAGTGAGCGAAAGAGTGAGTGAGAGAAAGTGAGAGTTATAGCAAGAGAGCTGTTCATCAGACTCTAGTGCCTCAGGGGACCCTCTCATCCTTAGCCCCCCACATCCCTGCCATAAGACTCCTCTCTTTCTCTCTCTCACTTTCTCTTTCTCTGTCCTGATCTGTTTTTTTATTTTTTGCTCTTTCTCTTTTTATCTCATGCTCTCTAACTCTCTTGCTCTCCCCCATTTTCTCATGCTCTCGCTCATGTTCACAATCTTTCTTTCTCTGTCAAGCTCTCTTTTGCTTGTTTTCTTTCTCTGTCTCCCTATCTCTCTCTAAAAGTGGAACTGCATCAGTTATGAGTTGATTATAGTCTATTAGAATCTCCGGATGAAGTGAAATAATGAATGAATGTAGCTGAGCCAACCAATTGAACGGCAGTGAAGTCTGAGTGAGTGTACTATTCTGTGTGTTTGGTGGTGTTTGAGTAGTGACTGGCTGATGAATCTTCTCCCAGGATAACCACTTATGAAAAAAATATAAATCAAATGCCAGAGCTGGAAAAACCTCAGAAATGAGATTTACGGTAAAAAGATTGTTTTTTATATGCAGGTATGTAGTGAAATATTCCCTACAGTAATGACAACCACCTCAGGGCATGCAGACCTGTAAAATGATAAAGTGGGGTTTTAGGAAGCTGCCTGAGCATTTGTGTGGAAAATAATAATGAAAAAGAATGAGAGCAATGAATTTTTTTTTTACAAACAGATTTACACATATACAGTATATATATATCCTTTCCAGTAATGTTTGGAAATCACTTATGTCCAGACAGTTCAAACAGTTCTGTCTCATTTGTTAGATGATCATTTGGAACTTGATGGCCAAGCTTGTCTGTCCAGCTCAATGGAAGAAATATCTGGGGTCATGTTTCCCCTTCATCCCCAAATGAGGGTAGGCTCATAGGCAGACATCCATTTCAAGTAAATTATATTTAATAACAAAACAAAAGGCACGAGGGCCAGAAACTATAACTCGGAGTGATCAACAAAAGAGACTGGGAAACAGAAACGAACATAATATGACGTTGGACCGACACTAATGTCAACAACTAAGCAAATTAAATACAGAAAACTCAAAAACCCTAAACCAATAACAACACAAATCTCATCTTCCCTGAGCACCCCGGTCAGCTGAAACTCATAATGAACAAACTCAGAGCCGGCGGTGCTCAGAATGCCATAGCAAATGTCCAAACAAACACCACAATCATAAAATTAAACCAAGAGGTCCTCTAGTGGCCCCTGATGGGAGGTTATATCTGGAGACTTAGGAGGGCAAGAAATATAATTCTCTAAACATTTTTCGCTTTTCTTTGCGTTGGATAAAACTTTGGCACAATATTGAAGAAATATTTTGGATCATAACCCTATTGAAGAATGAAACTTTCAACCCAGAATGAATTGTGTGAACTGACTGACACTTTTCTTTTTTTCATGCTCAACACAAAGTGAATGTCCGATGAATACAGACCAACACAAACCAGTAGTTTGAGCCTTTGTGGCTGAATAATGTGTTACAGACTGTAAGATATTATAAACCAGTGAGTTTATAAATAACATTGGCTATTTCTACTGTTTTCTCCTGTGTTTCTGTGTATAGAAAATGTCCAGATTTTCTTATATGCTTGTTTACTCTGCAGGATTTTTTCAGCAAGTCTGACCCATTTTTAGAAATTTACAGAGTGAACGATGATGGTACACAGCAGCTCGTCTACAGGACAGAGGTGAGAGACCACACACACACACGTTCACAGTCTGGCTTTCGAAAAGATTATTATAATCTTGTTTAGGGGTGTGTTATTTATTTAGCAGATTGGTTGGGGATTTTAGTTTGCTCTTTGGGGAATTCTTATTTTCCCACCTGATCTGTATCCACTTTAATCAAAGATTAAGTATTATTAATCCAAGATTAAGATCTTGGTACTTATTTTGGTCTCAATGTAAATCTTCACAAACTCACGTTGTCATCGCTTTGCATAAGTGCCTGCATTGTTCCAGTAGATGAAGAGAAAAATGCACTACCAGTAAAAATGTGCATGTTAATCACTTAACACTTACGAATATTACACAAATAATTGTACAGTAAATTCACCATAAATCACTGCTGACCAACAGAAAGCCACCAAAAATTATAATGTGGATCATTAGACAAATGTTGGATATTAACAAACTATTAAAGGGGACATGCATCTTATGCATCTCTTTTTAAATGATAGACCTGTTACAAAAGTTGTAACAGGTCTATGGGCTATCCAAAACATGTTCATGAAGCTCTTTGCATAAAATCACTCTTACATAAAAAGGTCTCACCAGCTCTAATCTTGACAGTTTCAGTCCCTTTTAAAATGAGCCATTTAAAGGCTCTGTCACTTTTATGCAAATAAGCTGTTGCTGGCCACGCCTCACTCAACCCATGATTATTCTGCGCATTTTTAGTGTGCTGGGTGGGGGCTCGACAGGTGATGGGAGGATCTATGCAAATGCCCTCATCCTGACATCAGGATAAGGGAGCCATCCAAACGACTCATAGAAGCATATGATTCCTGACACCAAAATCTATCAACTGACTCACAGAAAGTTAAAGGATGTTTTTTTGCTCTTGGATTACAAGAGTTTATAAGAGCAGAAGAGACCCAAATGCAATTACAAAAGTATGCTAAATGAGTTTTTTTGTACACTTTATGGGAAGATATTCTTTCCATCCTATAAATGAAACTTAATATTTTTCATTTATATTTGTTCATTTAGTAACTTTCCAGTGTTTAGCAAAATAAAAAATCTGCAGTTAAAGATATATATGGATAATTGTAAAACCTTTATGGTGTAATATCAAGTGTTTCTTAAAATATTTGTTTAGTGATATTTTCATTGTCAGTACCTACTGAAGACCACGTTTTATCCGTACCAACTTATTTTTGTTTCCTTGTTGCCATGAAAACCAACACAATTACAATAATTCCCCCATTCCATCCATGTCAGTTTGGCTTTCTTTTGAAGTTATTAAGAGTGTTTCCTTCTAAGCTATAACAGTCTCTTTTTCCTGTTCCAATGTTCCTTGTCATTTGTTTATGATGTCTTCACGTCTATGATGTTTAAATTCTCCATGTGCCTTTGTTACTTGTGATCTTGGCCCTTGTGTTATTTGGCTGGTTTTTGCTCACTCTTTCTTTATTGTTATGTGTTTTGTCCCTGATTTTTTTCTGTTTAGCTACTCTGTTTTTATTACATAAATGAACTTGACTTGACATCATGTAAGCAAGGCAACCAATCAGGGCCAAGCTCATACATCAGTATTACTGAGAAAACCAAAAACAGCCAGTTCATTTCTAAGGTATAAAGAAAGGTCATACAGAAATGAATTAGTAAATAATGACTGATGGGACATAAAACCACACAGATGACATAAGTGGACCTGAGGCAAATGTTGAATGAGCCTTTTAATAAATGTGTGGACTTTAATATTGTATGGCATAAACTAAACCTGCATGGATGACCGGTGTCCTGTTTGTACCCACAGACTGTGATGAACAACCTGAACCCGGTGTGGAAGACTTTCAAAACATCCCTGAACTGCCTCTGCAGTGGAGATCATGAGAGAATACTGAAGGTCAGGGGTCACACACAACCCTCTTTTTACTGATGGACAAGAAAGCGAGAGAGAGGGGGAGAAGAAGAGCGAGAGAGTTGGAGAGAGATGGAGAGAGAAAAAGGGAGTAGGTGGGAGAGAGATGGAGAGAGAGAGAGAAAGGGAGAAAGTGGGATAGAAATGGAGTGAGAGAAGAGGAGGCAGGGAGATGGAGAGAGATGTAGAGAGAGAAAGGGTGAAAGAGAGAGATGGAACAATAGGGAGAAGGTGGGAGTGAGATTTAGAGAGAAAAGGAGAAGAGTGAAACTGAGAAGTAGTGAGGGAGACAGATGGTGAAAGAGAAGAGGAAGAAGAGAAGAGCAAGAGAGATTGGGAGGCAGAAAATGAAGAAGAGAAGAGCAAGACAGATGGGGAGGGAGAAAGGGAAGAGAAGAAGAGAGAGAGATGGGGAGGGAGAAAAGGAAGAAGAGAAGAGGGAGAAAGATGGGGAGAGAGAAAAGGAAGAAGAGAAGAGGGAGAGAGATGGGGAGGGACAAAACAGAAGAAAAGAAAGAGGGAGAGAGATGGGGGAGGGGTGGAAGAAAAAGAATGGGAATTTTTCTAGAATGTTTAAATCCCATTCATTTCCCTTTCTTATCTACTCTCAGATCAGATTCATGTCCTATATGTGGTCATGTGACCACAATGAAGATCATTGGGGTCTCTCTCCCGTCTGTCACAGACATTTACACCACACACTGCATCCGCAAAACAACTGGCATTGTGGATGACACCACTCACCCCTTTCACACTCTCTTTTTCTCCCCTACCATCTGGCAAAATGTTCTGTAGCATACAGGCCTTCAACACCATCTCCATTTCACCATGTATTGTTTTGGATCTCACCACTAGCTGTCCTGCACCTGCAGATCTAAGAGACCTACCAGGGATATATTCTTCAAGCATATGAGTTATACATGTAGAACCCAAACCATTGCGTGACTTGTACACAATGAGTAACGCTTTAAAGTCGATTCTGTACTGAACTGGGAGCCACTACAAAGACCTGAAAATATAAGAAATTTACTCTCTTTTTTGGTTTTGTTTAGAACTCTGGAAGCAGAATTTAGATCTAGCTGCATAATAGACTTTATGAGAATCCCAGTGAGGAGAGCAATATTCAACCCTGCAGGAAATAGAGGCGTGGATCAGATTCTGTTTTGTTTGGGCACAAAGTCTCTAACTGTAGAAATGTTTTGAGGTGCCAGGATGCTGACTTTATGACAGCTTTGATGTGATCATCAAAAGTACATTTTCCATCCAATATCACACCAAAGTTTTTATATGGGTTGATGTCAGATTGTTCTAGATTGCAGGTGGGCTCTAAGAATTGTTCTTCCCTCTTATTTTCCACAGCATAATCTCAATTTTTCTTTATTTAATTGGGGAATGTTTTAATGCATCCAATTATGTACTTTTTTGAGGCACTAACACAACAAATCTTTTTGGCCAAAGTCACTTGGTGAGAGAGCCAGATAGATCTGAGGGTCACCTGCTTAGATGTGATAGGACACATCATTATTTTTTGACCCAGTGGAAGCATGTACAGGTTGAACAGGACAAGTGCTAGAATGGACCCTTTGGGGACTCCATATGGCATGGCTATTGATTCCGGTTCATATGATCCGATTGAGACAATATATCTCCTTCCTTCCAAGAACAACTTCAATCAAATAAGGACTGTACCTGAAGGCCCTACCCACTTCTCAAGTCTGTCAAGCAGAATGTTATGGTCAACAGTGTCAAAGGCTGATATAAATGTACCAGCACTGTTATTTTTCCTGCATCTTTATTCAGGGAAACATCACTTATTAGCTTAACAAGAGCAGTTTCTGTACAATGATATTGAGGGAAACCTGACTGATAGTCATCGAAAATCCATTGGTGTTCAGGTTGTTACTAATTTGATTAAAATCTACTTCAGCTCCTGGATTGGTTGGTGTTTGGTTGCTGGTTTGCCATTGCCCCGGCTGATTAGACTTAAATCCGTCCAACTCCCCGCCTCCTCTCCATCTGAGCTGCTCTGGCAGACACGGTTACCATGGCGACTGGCTGGCAGCCTTCGAGCACTGTAGTCCTAGAAGGTCCTGAAGGGGCTCTGTGAAGACCCTCAACCTTCACCAAGTAAGATAAACTCTGGGACAGAAGAGCCTCGTTTCCCTTAAGTCGAAATGAAGAGACACTTTTTGTTATTGTGGTTTAGTTGTGTTATGAAAACCTAGCCTCGCTAACTTGTTAGCAATGTCCTGTTATCTTCAAGCATCTCACGATGTTGGAAAACCACACTAAAATGGTTTGGGTATGGCTTGTGAACAGCTCGCTTTATTTGTGGGGGAAAAACATTTGTTGGTGGTATGACGTGATTTCTTTTGACAATGAATAGTAAAGGATCCAAATCCTGAAAAACAACCCAAGCCCATTATTCCCTCTCCACCAAACTTTACTATTGGTGTTGTGCATTCGGGTGCTATTCCCCTGCTATTCACCAAATTCTTATTTGTCCATTATGGTGCTAGATAGTGATCAGTCATGAGCAGAAAAGTAGGGGGTGCACATTGCACTTTTCCAGCCGATGTGTATAAATAGGTTTCTGCAGAAAATATGACATAATTTAGCCTTCCTGTTGTGTTAGGGTCGGCACCAACCCACTTTAGGTTTTAAATGCATTAAAGTATCTCATAAATTTGGTAATTGTATCGAGGCTTTTTGACTTTGTCAGGAAGCTCTATTTAAACAAAATAAAACAAAAAATATCAACTAAATTATAAAATGCTCTGGTGAAAATTATGACCTTTGTGTTGTTAGGTCAATTATGATCTTTGTGTTGATAGGACCCAGTTATAATAGATAATAAAACAATAATTAGTTCCAAAACTGAAATCATAAACATACTGTCAGCTCACTATGAGCCAACTGTGTACAGTATTAAACAGAAGACACAGACACATCTGATAAATCTGATGAGGAGGTCACTGGTACCGATGCTGCTCCCACTGTTTTTGAAACATTAAAATTCAAATTGGTAACACCTGTTGGAGCTCAGTACCTCCTGATTTACATGGCATGCTGAAAATACCCTCAAAATTACCCCTGGGATCCCAAGTTTTGCTGTGACGAGAGTAGATGATATCAAGATATGTTTTGATCTGTTTATGCTATTGTCACTTAAAATGTCATCATTGCTATGACAACCTTTGACAATTTCCACCTGACATGGATGCGGAAAAACTGGATATTTATGCTGGTGTTGTTCTTCTTGCTGAAGTGTACAGATCCAGCAGTTGAAATCACTGATAGTCTCTGAAAATGCGCTGACAGACAGAAATATTTTCCGGGCAACAATGTCACTTCAGACTTTTCAAATTATATGCAGAGTCCTCAGGTTTGACGACAGAGATGCTAAAAAAATATTTGACTGTAGTACTAGGAGGTAAACAGCTCTGGGCATGAGTGTGTGATGTTATGGGATGTTGTGTGTGGTTGTTGGGTGCCTAGGGAACCCAGGTGAGAGTGGGGAGCTTCATTTGCTCTGTAGCTGGATTGCTAGTTACCTAACGGCATGTCCACCTGTCAAGTGTTGGAGTAAAGAGCTTGAGTTATTGGCTATGTCATGTGATTGGCTGTCTGCGTGAGTGTGTGTGTTCAAAAGCACAGACGATACCTGGAATCGTTGCATGGTCTCCCAACTCCATACTGTGGCTCTGAGTCATGTTGTATGCCTGGTAAACTTTTGTATTACTCTTAGTTCAAGCTTTGTATTTTGACTTTACTGTTACATCCAGCAGTCTCTCCAGTGGCAGGGGAGAGAGTCAGCAGCAATGCCACATTCAGTTAGAACCCTTTGCAACTTCTTGTGCTTGGTGTGCTGACAGTGTGTGTGTGTCTCCTGCTGTAACTACTGGTGTGAACACAAGTGTTCCCACCGAATAAGAGAGCTCCACGGAGCGTGGAGAAATTGTACTGGCCATGAAATAAGAGTGCTTGATGAGAGCTACTGAAGAGGTGATTCTGTAGCAGAGTCCGTGCCCAGTGTGAGGAGAAAGTTTCATTTGGAGTGAAGGTCCTCCTGAACTTTGTACTAGAGTTTCCTGTTTTGTTCATGCACGACAGAGAGAAGATCCTCCGGTGTGAGAAGCGCACCTCTCCAGACCCAAGCTGTATTTTGTATGTGTGTAAACTGGCACAGCTTTTAGGAAATGGAATTCTGACATGAAATCCAAATATTCTCATCATCTCTGTGTCCTACTAGTGCAGGGATGGGCATCTCAGGTCCTGGAGGGTCGGTGTCTAGCACAATTTGATGGTATTTCTCCTCAAACACATTCTTTAAACCTGAGAATTTACTGAACCAGATGTTTTTGCGTAGGGAAATCACCAAAATGTGCTGGATCACAGCCCTCCAGAATTGGAGTTGCCCACCCCTGTGCTAGTGCATCCTTTCCCATACCCACAATATATGACAATATAACTATCTTGAGCCTCATTTGACCATTTTTAAAAAATGAGGTATGCTGTCAAAAGAGAGGCCTAGGGGGCCAGGCCAAAAATATTTAAACAAATCTATGCAAAGTTAAGGAAAAATAACAAGGTAACCAAGAGGAAAGAAACAAGTTATGTGATAATTGTTTTGTGGGGATTTTTTGGCTGATTTAAGACACAGGTCAAAACTGACTAACATAAGGGATAGCTATTATAAATAAAAAGCGGAAGATATATATGCCTTTGGGTACCAAATGACATTTCTGATCTAAAATAGTTTTAGTCAACAGCTTGAGGTTCAATAAATATTTCATTTATGAACATTTGTTATTCGGTGCTTCTTGTGTTAAAGATGAGATTCCAGCTCTCCAGAAACCATTCCAGGGTTCCAGAGTGATCTTAAGCTTTTGTGCAGCTTCTTGGCCATGGAATCTCCCTGCCTCTCAGTTCCTGTGTAGGACTCGTTTGCGATGACTGCCTGAAGCCCGCTGAGCACTGATGACTGAGCCATGCTGTTGCCTCGCAATTTTCACAATTTTCCTGATTGCAGTGAGAGTGAAGTTCAGTAGCTTTTCATTCTCTTATGAAGTTGATGAATTATTAAGTGATTATGTAAGTCACAAAAATGTTGACTAGGTTTTTGCTTGTTAAATAGTTATTTATCAAAGTCAACTTCATCAAACTCCCCCATTAGTCTGCAGGACCTGAACGCTAGCACCTATACTATCGAGAAACCTAATTGGAGTTAAAACCACAATGTTTCAGTCTGACTTGGGAGTAAGGAGCAAGAACTTGTTTGTTGACATAACAGATGCCTCTGTACATATATGTATATACACACGTCTGTATGTGAGTGTGTGTATACACACAACTCTGGGTAAAAGTCTGGAGTCACCTATTTTTAGAGACCCAGGCTTTCATGTATCATTAATACAGTCTTGGGAAACAGTTCTCCAGGCTTCCTGGAGACACTCTTTTTGGCTTGGTTTGATCTGCTTTTACACAGTCAGGAAAAGGCTCTCACACACGCATGATGTGCATCATGAATAACATTCAATGTTCAATTCGCCTTAAAAAAAGTATGCTCTTCTGTTTGTGTTTTTCATGCTTTAAAGAGGTAATTTGGGTTGTCACTGGGGATGGGCTAAGAGAACAGGCCTAGAAATGTGTGTGTGTTTTAAGGGGCTGATGGACAGATGAGTGTCTCTGGGCCTGATGGAGTGATTTGGATGCTGAGATTAGTGTCAATGTAATCTGAGTTGCAATATGTAATTTTCACCCTCTGTCCTCTCTGTGCTCAACATAATGTAAAAAAATTACATTATGTTGAGTTAGAATGTCTGTCCTGTGGTGTCTGATTATTCACCTCTCTTTGGTAACACTAATACCAAGGATTAGCAAGGATCACATTTTTTGTTTAAAAACTAGATTAAGAATAGTAAGATCCAATCATTTTTTATAAATTCCCTCTTTAGTGGTTCAAAGCAGGTTTTCTGTAAAACACCACTGAAGCCATTCTAAAGAAACTCACAGAGTTGTTCACAGTGGGGTTGAATGGTACATGACATCTGCCTCTAAAGGCTTCCTCACTGAAAGATGTTCCATGAAATGGTCATGGTTGTGCCACCTAATGCCTGTGATGTTCTTCTAGAGATTTTAAAAGCTTTTGGTCCAAAAACTAAACAAATTCTTGGTGGAGGGATACATGCAGTTTTTTGTGAGGCAAAATAGCCCCAAAAGAAACTGATTCAGAATCTCTATTTTACCATTATCAACATACATATAAACACTAGACTCCCTGTGGGTTGATAGTGAATAAAACACATGTATTTTTGTTTGAGATGTCTGGTTCCATGCACCACCACAATTTTTTATTGTAACTTTTATTAGCTGGGCCATTCTCATCTATGAACATTCGTTCATAGCAGCTGCTGGACAAGAAAATGTTGGTAGAGTGAAAGTGAAATGAACATATTAGCAGATATGTGGCCCAGGGGTGCCACCAGAAATCTTGGGCCCCATGAAAAATTAGAATTTTGCCCCCCTCTAATAATATTACTAGCCCCTAACAGGGCCCCATGTCAGTGCTGGGCCGCTAGAATCGTTCTAACCTTTCCCTCCCTGGGGGCGCCCTTGATGTGGCCAAAAACCAGGCTTGTTGACAGACACATGAAGTAAATGTAATTGTAAATGAACAACACAGGCTAAATATGGGTATTGTGATGATTTTCTGCAGGTTGAATAGGAAGGCCTTTTTGTTGGGGGGTGTCAGTGTAGTTATTTCATCAGGGGTTAGTTTTGACATGTATTTTGTTGACAAGGGATGTCAGTTTAAATAACATCATCAGTGGTGATGCTTGGTGATATAACGATCATTATGCATGATATTTAGGGGATCCTGCAACACTCCCAGCACCCCAGGAGTTTGCTCAAACAGGCTGTGGTGCAGTGTGTAGATGCTTTGGAGGAACATGCCATGGTGAAACTTGTAGATGTTTGCAGGAGCAAGCAGTGGTGCAGCATGTTGGTGTTGTGGTTCCTAGTAGTTAATTTATTGGGAGGTTGTCTTTGATATTGTCATTTTATTCAAGGGTGTGTTGACGTGGTCATTTCATTGAAGAAGGGCCACTGACGGTTATTTCATCGGGGTGTAGTCATTTTTTGGGCAGTTTTGATGTACATGGTACCTTGACTTACGACTGTCCCAACTAATGAGTTTTTCAAGATATGAGTCATCTCTTTTTTGCTTTGAGATGAGAGCTACAATTTGGGCATTTATGAGCATTTGGGCTTGCAGTTATATTGCAAAACTTCCTTTTTCCATTCATGTGTCCAAAGTAAGTGAGTGCAAAGGTCAGTGCTGAGATGATGTGCATTGAGTTAAGGAAAGAATTTAGAAAAACATGACAAAAGTGTGTGTGTAATCGACTTGGTACGAGTGTAGAACCTGCAATTTACTTAAGCTGAAGGAGTCGATAAAGGCTATAAAATCAGCCAAGTGCGTTAAAATATTTTCTAAACAGAGGATATCTATTCATGAAAACATGGAGAAGCTGCTGATGGTGTGGTGGACGGAGAAGCAGCTCGCAGAAGATCCAATAACAGAGGAAACAATCTGCGAGAAGACTCGAGTTGTTTACGCCCCTTTACTGCAGCAGATCCAGGCTGAGCCATTTAAAGCCAGTCGGGGCTGGTTCAATAATATTTAAATGAGGACCAGCATTTACTCTGCTGTCAGGCATGATGAGGCAGCAAGTGTGGAAGTATATTCTATTATATTCTTTTTTATGTAAAATAGTAGTTATTTTAAAGCACATTTTTCTTATAGAAAAGCACATAACAATAATGCTGAGTTTTTTGGAGGTCTGGAACAGATTAATGGCATTTCAATCAATTTAAATGAGGAAAATGGACTTGATGTAGACGTTTTATTTGGGGTGCTGGTTTTGATGTAATTCCGTTATGGGGTGTTCATGTTTTCATATTATTAAAGAGGTTGTCGACATAATAATTTTATTGTCGGGGGCCATTGGTCATTGACAGTCATTTCTTTGGGGGGCTGTGGATCTAATCATTATTTTGAGAGATTTTTCATTTTATTGGGTGCCTTTTATTGTAGTCATTTTGTTGGGTGAGTTGTTTTTGACAGTCATTTTGGTGGGGGTGTCATCGACAGTCATTTTATTGTGGGGGTTCATTTTGATTTAGTCATTATGTGGAGGGCTGTTAATTTTTCTGGGATGTATCAATGTAATAAACTTCTTCAGATATTAATTAGTATGTGTAATATTATAGGAGCGTTCTGCAACACCCTCCGCCACCCTCACTTTACCACCCCAATTACTGAGAATTAGGATCATTAAAAAATTAGCAAAATAGAAAAGCGACCAAATTGGTGTTCGAAATTCTTTTCATGTTTTTTGTGAATGTTGAGGATGTCATGTTTATGGACGTGTCCTGAGGCGGTTTTGTGAGAATGACACACCATTATGTTAAATGCATGGATAGCTGCATTAGCTCTGATTGGTAATAGTAATCAGTTGATACACAGTATTTTCAGTGATGAATGTAAATATCGTCTGGATTCGCCATCAATATCAATCTGTAGCTACTGTTCTGAATGCTAGAAAAACCACCAAACTTTGTCTCTTAATGTTTTATTCATGGCCTTCAGTGAAACAGGAGTCTGTTCCACCATCCATTCACATGTTCTGCTCACTCTCTCCATCTCTCTCTCTCTCTCTCTCTCTCTCCCTCCCTCTCTCTCTCTCTCCCTCTCTCTCTCTCTCTCACACACTTTCATTTTTTCTCATAACTTTTCTTCCTTTCTCTCATTCACTTTATCATTGTTTCTCTCTCTCATTGTTAATCTCTCTCTTTGATTTTTTCTCTCTCTCAGTCTCTCTCTCTCTGAGGAATCTCAGGGATTTTGCGGCTGTTTGCATTGAACTCAGACGCCTCCTTGTTCTCTGTTTTTGCTCATTTTCTTTGCTCTGCTGTTTTTATCAAAGCCAAGAAGATTGCAGAATGCAGAATTAGATCTCTGTGAATACTGAATTATGTTTTGTTGTTTCTGTCCTCAGTGCACCGTGTGGGACTGGGACTCCAATGGAAAGCATGACTTTATAGGCAAGTTTGAAGCGACTTTCAAAGAGATGCGTGGGGCAATCGATGGCAAACAGGTGAGACTTTACTTGCAGGTTCTTATCCACACTGATAAAATATGGGGATCCATCTGCTGGGAAAGGGGGGGGGGGATTTTTTCTACTTGAAATCATGGAAAAGCATGAAAATACATTTCAAAGAAGCCAATTCAGTCTAAATGAAGCATAAAATATATATTTAAACATAAACGTGTTTATTGAAACAACATACTATTGTGTGCATTTCTCACAATGACAAAACATCTTGGCTTTTTACCTACTTTCGTAATTAAATGTTTTTAAATCACATTTCATGTGATGGATCAGCAAAAAATAGTCTGTTAATGAATTTAAATGAAAAAAACCCCCCGTAAATTCCGGAATATAAGCTGCTATTTTTTCTCAAAGTTTGAAGAGTGCGGCGTAAAATACGGTGCGGCTAATGCATGTTTTTTTCCATGCCGGCCAAAACATTTTGCCTCGTAACCAGAGCTTAGATCGTGTCCCAGCCTGGCCCGACACATTGACTGTAATTTTCATCCCTAGCCTGATTTAAACCATTTTTAAAATACGTGGGCCTGAGGATAGTTGCAGGAAATATTGACCCGACGCACGGACTGGGTTGGCCTTGGGCTGGGTTCGGGTTCGGAGAGAGATCTAAACTCTCTTTCTAAAATGTTAATCAGGTGCGGCGTATAGTCCGAAATTTACGGTATTTAAAAACATTTTTGAAAAATTAAAAAACTGAAAATTGGTTCAATTCCCTTCAAAAGTCAAATAATTCATGAAATTAGGACCCCCTGTGTGCAATCTAAGTGTCACCCGATCTGTCTGTACAAAAACAGTTTTCTGAAATGCCCCAGAGAAGCAACACCACTAAGCAAGTGGCTTAACACCATGAAGACCAAGGAGCTCTCCAAACAAGTCAGGGACAAAGTTGTTGAAAAGTACAAGTGGGTAAAAAATATTCAAATGTTTGATGTTTGATGATTCTCCAGAGCAACATCAAATCCATCATCCTCAAATCAAAAGAAAATGTGCCACAAAAACTTGGCAAGAAAGGGCTGCCCACGAAAGCTCACAGGCCAGGTACGGAGGGCATTATTCAGAGAGCCAGCACAAAGACCAAAGGCCTCTGAAAGAGTTGCAGAGTTTCAGAGCAAATCCTGGATTATCTGTCCATAGCACTACCATAATCCATACACTTCATAGATCTGGGCTCGATGGAAGAGTGGCCAGAAAAAAGCAATTAATTAGTGTTAAAAATAAAGTTCTGAGTTTGCTAAAAGGCATTTGAGGCGAATCCTCAAATATTTGGAGGAAGGTTGTCTGGTCAGATGAGAGAACATCATCGCCACAGTGAAACATGGTGGTGGCAGCATCATGCTGTGGGGTTGTTTTTCAGGAGCAGGGACTGACAACATGGTCAGAGCTGAGGGAAGGATCCTGGGATGTTGCTAAATACAGGAATATTCTTGAGCAAAACCTGTGACTGTCTGCCTGTGATTTGAGGCTGGGGTGGAAGTTCACCTTCCAGCAGGACAATGACCCAGAGCATATTGCTAAATCAACCCTCAAGGGGTTTATGGGGAAATGTTTAAATGTGTTGGAATGGCCCGGTCAAAGTCCAGGCCTCAAACCTAATTAAGAATCTGGGGTCAGACTTGTAGCTTGCTGTTCACAATCGAAAACCATCCAACACAAAGGAGCTGGAGCAGTTTTGTACTGAGGAATGTAGAAAAACCCCAGTGGCAACATGTGACAAGAGACTTATCCGAAGCAACTTGCTGCTGTAATTGCTGCAAGAGATTGCCCTGCAAAGTGCTGTCATACTGAGGATTTCTGTTATTTTGCCCTATTTGTTGTTTGCTTTACAATAAAAATTGCATCTGCAAAGTTGTAGGCATGTTCTGTAAATGAAATGGTGCAAATCCATTTTAATTTCTGGTTATGAGGTAACAAAACATAAAAAAATGCCAAGATGAATTTCAGACCAGTATTCTTTTAAGAAAATACTTTTGCAAATAACAGTATTTCTCTTTCACTAAATTGTAAATACAATTTTTAACAAAATGTGTATTTTCACATCTTAAAATAATTGAAAAGTATAAACATTGCAACCATTACAGTCCAAATTAAACACAAATCTCAACTTTTGGTGAAAAAAATCAAAAAATCAGAGAGCCTGGTCTTATCTTCATACACATATTCAGACCAGTTTTCTTTTAAGAAATTAATTTCAAGGTCCATCCCTTTGCCCCCCTGGGGGCCATAGATGTAGAAAAAAGTTCTTCAAAAAAATAACCTCAAAACATACGCGAATGCTAGCACAGCCTTTCATTAGTGTCATCAGAGACAGCGTCATCAAACCACAGAAAGGTCAAATCATACGCAGACCTCATAGGAATGAACATTTTCTGCCTATGGGATTTGAGCGAAACATTAGGCTTGAGGGATTTGGTTGGGAGTAACTTGACTTTGAAAGATTACAGAAGCAGAACTCCAGATCTTCATGGTAACTCAAAGTTATCTCTCCATTAATTAGGAGAACTCTTGGAGACTTTCTGGATGTTATTCATAGACTCACATGGTTTTATGAATTAGGCTTGTGTAATTTTTAGCTCACATTACAGAAGGTCCACAGAAGGCTGTTCTCTCCCATATAGCCTCAACAAATGTGTCAGAATCCAAGGCAGAATATTGTCATTATTACAACTATTATCAATAATATTTTAAGATAAGGCTCAGTGTTCTTAATGCATGCCATTTTGGGGATTATTTACTTACCAGGTTACGGAATAAATACAGAGATAATTACAGAAAGCTTAACATATCTTGCCTGAAATCCTCCTGTAAATTGAAAGAGATTTTATTATACGAATTTGGTGCAAAGTTACGTACATTCTAAAAATTGCTGTTTTAAAAACAAACTCAAGCTGAATCAGTGGCAACTGAACATTAGACAACAGCTCCAATATGAGCAGGAGTGGATTTGGCTCAAACAACGGTCAGTGTTTTTGCCACAAACTACGGTCACTTAGACCGGATAACTGAAATTTAGTGTTATCTGGATTCTTCAGTTTGCCTCCAAGCATCACCAGTGAGGAATCTGATACCAGGCCCAATACCAGGGCCAACACAATAGAAGAGAACAAAAAAAATGAAACAATTAGCATTAATGAGATAAACGACCATATAAACAACACATTTCGGTAAATAGAGCAAAATGACTGCTCAATCTTTATTTGTATTCATATTTGTATTTGTATTCGAGTAGAATTCCAAATACAGCCACAACAAGCATGAATATAGAATTTTAAATGGGTTTCTTTCCTAGACCTCCAACTTTGAAAAGTGAGGCATTTTAAACTCCCTCATCAGTTGTGTCTGAAAATTAAAATGTAAAAAGCAGAGTTAGAGATGCAAAGTCTGAATTGGTTGTGTAGTTAGCAGTTTTTACAGTAAAAACCCACCTGAGCTCATTCCCATATCAGTCTTAAAGTCACAGTAACAGAAACAGGTATTTCATCCCAAGAAATAACAAGCAGTTTAGGAGACAACTACAGACCAATGAATTATGACTGAAAAACACACAGATGAGGACCAAAGGACTGCCAACTCAATTGTGAGCGTGATCCTCATTAAGTGAAGGCTAGGGACGCACACAGTGATATAGCTGCCTCCTGAATTGTCATCTAATGAAGCTCATGGGAAAGAAAAGTTGAACTTTATAGAACATTCCAGCTCTGAGCGATGACCACCACATGTTAATTGCATACAAATTAATTTGTTATACAGCAAGACCCTCTCTTTATCTGCCGATTGCTCTCTCTCTCTCTGCCTCTTCATTACTGCAGAGTCTGAGCCTCCAGGGCAGAAATATCAGGTCTGCTTACATTTTTACTGGAGAGATCATAACTCTAATGGACCCACTGTTTTCACAGCTATAGTTGCCTCTCATGCATTTTAACACCCTGGAGCTGCTGGACAAAACCAGACCCTTTATTAGGAAGATTTTCAAAATAATTAAAATAATTAAATTAAAAAGCAAAAAAACCCAATCACACAAAACACACACATGCACGCTAACCTGAATCCTATAGGTAATCTATGGAAAGAACTAAACACATAGTTCATAGAAGGGGCCAAATGAACCCTCAGTATATAAAGACTCTTCGTTTTAAAGAATGGGTGAAAATCACACCTGACTGGGTTGTTACCCCCATATGGCTGGCAAAAGACATTTCACGTAAAAAGCATCTTTCGAAATATATTTACTTAAAAATTGGAGATGTGATCAATACTTATTTTACCTGTTGTACACACACACATACACACACACACACACACACACACACACGTGTCTGATAAAAGCGCCAATTTTGTCCCACAATTCTTCAGATGGATTT